>VUQR01024937.1:5596-35022 GCA_015108515.1 Hemichromis elongatus | reverse complement strand
AGTTTGTGCTTCCATTATCCATTTGACACTCTTCAGTCCAACATATGAAGAGAACAAAAATCAATACCCTTGAGGAGTGGTTGGAGGGCCTTTATCTTTTGCGGCGGATGATTTGGCTGTGTGAATTATTCATCAGCAGAAAGCTATGGCTTGTGCTGGTGAGCACAGAGGATAGGAATAACAGCTTTTCCTTATCACTCTTAATCTTAGAAGCTGCAGTAATGCAATTCCTAACATTTAGCACTTAATGGTGTGTCAGAGAGGGAACATGATCTAAGACCATTAGGGATGTTTTGTGCTGAGGTTCAAAACAGGCTTTTTGCCTCTTATCTCTTCCACTGAGCTGCCTAACCATGAAAGGTGTGAGGAAAGTCAAGTTTTAGGATACCATCAGTCAATCAAACTGATTAGATTTCTCTGGCTTTCCCCCCCTTTTACACTGCCTGTAATCCCTGCTTTCAACATTTCAATATATTTTGTATTATAGAGACTTTTCTTACTTCTCCATAGTGTTTGAAACATGCTTGTGTATAACCTGGAAATACAACTCTTAGTGCAGATGTTAACATATCATTGCCAGGTTTGATGAAGCTGCTGAGGGGCATCAGATGGACTGGTTCTTTTGTTAAGTGAAAATCTTTGACTAAATTCAGCTCTGATGGTAAAATTGTTAACACGCGATTGCAGCTCCACAGTCAGCATCTCAGTGCGCATTGAAACGATGACAATACTTTTATCGAGGTAATTAATGCACATTGAGATTTCCACAATATGGATCGAGTTTCTACAGCATAAGAAAAATGAAAATAACAAAAAGACATTTCGTACCAATCCATTAATGTTTTTTTTTAACTTTCACAGCCTGCTTGTTGTACAAACTGAATGTCAAGATGAAATCCCCGACTCAGCCTTTCTGACATTATCGGCTCCTCAACAATAGAGGATGGTGCTACAAGTGTGCGACTGGCATAGAGAAACATGTCATTGTCAAACCAAAGAACAAAGGACAAAGATGAATTGTCTGAGTGTTGGACTGAGTGTTAGACCCATATATGCTGCTGTTGGGTCTCTCCTTCGAGTCGTTCAGCTTAATTGAATGTTTGCACTGAAGTACATTTGGTGTGTACGGCGATATGTTTATTAGCATGCTGAAGGTTTCCATTCCTACAGCAGTCGACAGAAATATATATTAGAGAAGAATGAATAAGGATGCGCTCCAAAAACTGCACATTGTGTGGCTACAAAAGATCTTTGTGTTCATATATGATTCATGGTGCTGAATATATCCCAGAACTGTCTCCTCCTGACCCTGTAAAGCCTGACACATCACACAGTGGGCAGGAATTTCACTTTTCCTGAAACGCTGTTGTTAGCTGGGCGTTTTCTTGTTGCTTTTTAAAAATAGAAAGAAAAGAACATTCCTAATCATTTACAAATATACTTTAAAATTACGTTTTGCCTCTTCTTGGTGATCTAATTATGATCAGTGATGATCATTAGATAAATAATGTTAAATA
The DNA here is from genome assembly GCA_015108515.1 of Hemichromis elongatus. Classification (NCBI taxonomy): domain Eukaryota; kingdom Metazoa; phylum Chordata; class Actinopteri; order Cichliformes; family Cichlidae; genus Hemichromis; species Hemichromis elongatus. The sequence goes on along the minus strand of VUQR01024937.1, from coordinate 33,505 downwards.
GTCTCCTCACACCAAAACATTAGAGCTTTTCCATTATTGTCCACCACATCATCCACCCCTGTCGATTTGAGAAACTATAAAGAAAAATCAGACGACTACTTCTTTGGGTGATGTCCAAGTAATAATGATGAAACATGTTTATTACAAACATAGTCTGCAGCTGATGTGAGTAGAATTGCCATCTGCTTCCTTCCCATTCTCCGTTATCACATGTGCTATCTTTTAAGACAGCCAAATTCCCAATTAAGCCTTTTTTTTTTTGTTAATTTCTTTTGCCAAAAACTGTGAAATAGAGACACAAACTCAGCACATTAAGACTAATAATGTGAAGCAGCCATTACGTTTAAACCATTTTCCAACCTAATGGTCTACACCCCTAATGTCCTGATTCCATAGCAGCGAAGCTGTCTTACACAACTGCATACATTTAAGTTAAAGACAACAACTGTGTTGCAATTTCAGCGGTACTTACATGAGCTGGTCCTTTAGAGAAAAACAGCTGCCACAGGGTGAGATTAAGAGTTAACCGGCCATGTGTAACTGTTGGGTGGTTCGTCATGTTAAACAACCACAGAAAGCAGACTGGACTTTTTTGGAGGGAGACAGGCGTAAGAGCAAAAATCAGATAGATGCTGAATATGAGAGTGTAAAAGGATAATATCTGGCACTTTAAAGCCCTCCGTCATCCAAATAGCTAAAGCACACTGTTGACTCAAAGTCATCTCAGACTATTGTGTAGAATATCTATACAGCTGCACACTAACATCTGCCACCTCAATACTCAATTGCACCACTTGAAATGATAGTTATGTCAGCACTCTTTTAAAGGCATTTAGCATGGTGGCGGGCAGGCTGCTAAATGCATTACAATAATGATGGATGCATACATAGTCTTACCTTATAAACTCATTATATGAAAAATGATTGGTTGTACAAAGGTGGTCATGATAACGAGTTAGTCGCACTAATCTTAATGACCCTTTCTTTAAAATCTAACTGCACCAAGTTTTTTATCATTAAAGTATTACAACAGTTCTACATTTGTAGCTGCAGCCTGTCCCGTGCTCAGCAGTGTCTCCAGACACAAAAATGTCAAGGAGATTCAAAAACACTTGTTAAAAGGATATTGGTAGGTTGTGTTAGCCTCGCTAAAGTAAAAAATAAAACCCTAGAAAAGTTTTAGTCACTAAAAGTGCTTGCAAAAATGTTTTAATCAAAACTTTGTTGTTTTTTGGAATTTGCCAATCTACCTTTACACGTCCCTCTTCCATAAACCTCCTCGGAGGGCTTTCTCTTTTGCTCTTGGCTAGCACCATCGTTTTTGACATCCTTTGTTTAAAATATCCACTTTGGCCACAGCTCAAAGGTCATATGTGAGCTTCCAGATTTAGTTCACCTAAACAACGAATCCTTCAACTTCATTTTACCAGTGAGTTGCAGAAACCATGACAAATCCATTACTCCCTGTTTTATATAATATCAGTCCATAGCTTGGGAGGGTAAAACAACATCAAGTATAAATGGCAAATTTGGCATTTATCAATCTAACTGCACTCCTTAAAGAGTAAAGTACTGATTTTGCACAAAGACAGTTGGCTGTTGGTGGGGGTGTGAGAGTGGTCCGAGATCATCCGTCAGCCCTCCCAGGTCGTTTCACAGCTCTAAGTGATAACACTCACGAGATGCCTTGACCTCAGTGAATATCCTATCATATCAATCCAACTAAAGAGGTTTCATTGCATTATTATTTCCCACCTGCCAAGTGAACTGATCACGCCTCCATGTGTCTTCAGGTATAAATGGCAAATCCAGTTGCTGTTGGCGTCACAGATATCTGCAGCTGTGAAAATGGAACATTGTCTGGAATTATATATCTCTATAAAACCACATTTTGTTCATCAAACTGCAAAAACCTGTTAATAACGAGCAGCTGTATTTTTTTGTTGTTTAACATGCAGTGTTAACATATGTATAACTTTTGTAAATTAGCTGTAAAGCTAAAGATGAACTCAATTGTTCATAAATCTGCAAGTTTCATCTCTCGGTGTGACAGAAATGGCATTTAAAGTTACCGATGTGGAAAATGCATTTCTTATTTTTCAACAATTATCAGCCAGTTGCTTTTATCTTTGCTTTAAAGATCAACTGAGCAAACAGATGTGACCATAGCATCTACATCTGGATGCTCTTCATACTCTTCAGCTCAGCATTTAGTGCCATCATTCTCAATAATATAGTGAACAAACTGACCACCACCAGGACTGAGCACCTTCAAACATGACTCAGTCAGGCTGGACGAGCACATCCTCACTCTGAGCACGATAGTTCCCCAAGGCTGTGTCCTGGCTCTGGTCACGTCTTACTGTCAATACACGACCCAAACATTGTTTTTAAGTTTGTAAATGATGCAACAGTCATTGGGCACATAACTGATAACAATGAGGATGTTCACAATCTCACATGCAAACAATAAGTTGATCCTAAACATCCCAAAGACCAAAGAGATCACCGTGGGCTTCAGGACTACAAAGAGAATCAAACAGTGCTGTACACCATAAAGAGGTTATGAGAGCTTCAGGGTTTCTCTATAGTAAACTATCACAGAGCAACTTTCTGGGATGATAGCACTAGTTGTAGGTAAGGCATGATGGGGCTTTTGTTTCTTAAGGAGAAGATGCACAATAGAAAGTATCCCTACAACCTGCCCGACAGCCTGGCGTGGTATCAAAGCATCAAGGCTGACAAATAAAGGCCACAATGTGTTGTGAAAACAGCACAAAACATTGTTAGCACCAAAGTTATCAAAGTTTTGTATTTTCCAAGTAGTTTTTAGTTTTATTTCCTTTTTTGGATAAAAGGAAAAATTCCATTTCAGTTCATTTCCTGAGTGGGTTTGCTCGTTTCAGTTTAGTTTTTTCTGTTTATAAAAGTTTAGCTTTAGTGTAGTTTTAGTCTTTTCAATTATTCCATTAAGGAAGGAATATGTTAGAGGCACGATTTAGGAAAACCGGTTATTGCAATAAAAACAGGACTATTTTTGAACTCAGCCTTCTCACATACTTATAGATATACAAAAATCCCAATAAGCATATCAGAGTTTCATCAGACAAGACGTGACAACAATTTTTGTAAATTAATTTCAGTTAGTGTTCATGTTTTTTCAAGTCTATTTTTTTTATTTTAGTTAACTAAAACTCTTTTTTTTTACATGTAGTTTTATATTTCAGTTAGGTTTTAGTTAAGTATGGTTGGCACCGAGCTACTGTCTCTGTTCCATTGTTACACCACTCGCTTTGTGAAGAGGCAAATCCACAAAAACTGCACAAACCCTGGACACCGTTTGCTCAAGCTTCTGTCATGAGTGCCGTGATCCAGCGCTAGCCCCTCGTACACAAACAGACTCTAACAGCTTCGACCCAAAAGCTGCTCAACTCAGTTCGTCAATAACTTCTGGAGTTTTCTTCTGTTCTATCTTTTTACATATTCAGATGTAACGTTGATCATTTCTGATCATACAAACTTATATTTATGCGTATTTTGTCATCTCCTTAAAGTGCACATCATTTTTCCAGTACTGTACTACGACTGATGCTCTCCTTTTTAGTGATGTCACATTGTCACATCTGTTTCTCTTATTTACTCTTATGCACCATTTTAAGTTTGTATACCTGTAATATGATTATTATTGCTTAAGTAAAGATTTAAATAAAGATTTTGACTTCTGACTCTTGAATCTGTTTTATTTAATGCCCAGCCCAGCAGTCAAATATTCCAGGTCAGCGTTTAAAAGCGTTTTTTACACAACACGGAATAACAAAGCAGATATTATTATATGTCTTTTACTGACCTACTACAGCTTCCTTTTATGTAATCCAGTATAGTCAAGTAAGTATAATTGTAGAAGGATTTTTTGTGAGACCAATATTACAGATTTTCCAATAGCCGTTGGAACTGGTCAGAAAGTGCAAAAGCCCAGCTTGCCAGTCGTGGGCCTGAGGTTCCCAATAATCCCTTTATAGGCTAAAACTAAGATGAAGATAAAATCCTTCTTCTCAAATAAAGCCCTGAGTGATCAGTCAGATCTTAAATATCTTACCTTTTGGTATCATAGTATTCCAATAGAGCACTTTTCTCTCAGGCATATTACACTACTTTCTAAAAATTCAACAGTCCTGCTCTTAGGCGATCATCTGATTCTTGGGGTTTTCTCTCTCTGATGTTGAAGGGCTTTTATCGTAATATAATAAACAATTTAAGTGGCTGTTGCTGTGAATTGGCTTGTGGTTAGACAAGAGGGAGGAGTAAGCTGTTTAAACCAGTAGTCTTTATTCACATTACCAAGTTGTACAAATAGTATGGTGCACTGAACAGGCATAGACAGTTGCTAATTAACTTAACAAGATATAAGATAATCTGGACCTGAATTGGGGAACGTGAAAGTTAGCATAAACCTAGAGGCTCTAGCTTCCATCAAAGACCCAAGCTGCTAATCATGTAAGTTTTACACAGTTTTATTTTTTTTAATCGCCTTGTTCTTGTAATTAGCAGTGTAGATCAATTTTTTTTTTTTTACTTTAAACATGTAGACCTGCTTTCTGGTGTAAAGTTGTCTGATTTAATATTGTAACGGTTTACACATTTGCCTAACACATGAAAAATACCCAGTATGAGACCAGGAAGAGACAAATTCCTACGAGGAAAATACGATAAAGGGCATGCGGTTGGAAAACCTCCCACATGTCAGATTTGGAGCCATCCGTTGTGTTGATCAGGCAGCTGCCAAAGAAACTTTAGTTATTGGAAATGACTTTCTTATAGAGCAGCCCTTAAATGGCTCGGACTTTGCCACTTGGATGAAATTAATAATCGGACAATATAGCTTAATTATATTTCATTCAGAAGCTAGTGGAGGCCAAAACAGAATTGGGGGTGGCTAACAATACTCGACTTACCTTTATCACATTATCAGAAATATAATAAATGCAAGGTGTCGATGTTTAACGTCTGCTGATTGTGTCAAGGTCAAAATTTGCCTATATTGAGTTTACAGCTTATTGTGTTGCCAGTAATTAATTAAATCATGTTACAAATAACCTAACATAATTATAGTTGTTAAGGTTAACTTTTAACAGAATGGATACATAACGTAATATTATTTCTAGAGATATGCTTTACTTTCAAATAGATCAAAAAGTTTGCTTTGAAAAACTGACTGAAATCATTTCAAACATAAAAGATAATAATTTTATCTGTCTTCTCTGATGGCTTTTTTTCAGATAATATATAATATTCAATGAAAAGCACTGAAACAGCACATTACACAATGAAAAAAAAACAGTTTAAAATGCAGCGATAATAGCAGTCTGTCTATGTCTCTTATAGAATACCCATGCACATGGTCAGTGCTGTGGGTTAGGCAATCTAGAGCAACAGTGCATCATGGGCGACCTGTGCTGTATGTGACTGTGCTTAACTGGATCTTAAATCTAACTAGAACCTACATTATCACATGTCTGCACTGTGTGCTGTGAGAACAGAGTAGCCTCCACATATCCTTGTTAGCATGTCCTCTCAGCAGGCCCAGCTGACACCAGGGAATGGCAAAACCCCCCCAAAAAACCCCCGCTGCACCTGGAAAGGCATGATGAGATGAGATGTGGTACAGTGAGCAGGGAAATGAAGATCAGCACGTCACTAGCGGGTGACGGGATGGCATGCCTTTAAACACTACCCTTCTCCCACCGTCTTCTTACACTAGGCTTTTGTTTATGATCTTTTTTCGAAATAGGAAAGGAAAGAAATCTCTATAGTCACTGCAGAAACACGGTTGTACCTGGGGTATGTGTTCCAGTCATTTTCTTCAGCTCTGCGTTCAAAAGCGTTCATTTTAAGATCATGTTTCTGTTTACCTCGAAATAGCTTAGGAGGAACTTAGGCAGCATGCATCGATTCCACGTGCGTTTCTTTTTTAGCTTCCATTTGCGTGTGACAGAAGTAATTAATCAGCTGCACTTTGACCCGTGCTACCTCTGAATGAGCGCCTTTCTAATTGTGTGTAATATCTCTGCTCATTCTCTCACTACTCATTAACAGTCGATTAACAAAGATCTGGGATTTCACAGGTAGTCATATTTATTTAGTACTTAATACTTTTTTTTTTATTATAGAGATAAAATGCTCTTTCATTTGGAAAAATGCATGACACTGGCACACAGACCTTGTTCCATCTGTGCCTTTTATTCTCCAAAAAGTTAAATATCTTTTAGGTGTTTTTCATACAGCTCATGTTCGGTTTATGCAACAAACTACGATAAACATTACAGCTTGTTTTCCAGCAGCATTCTGCAGTTCCTGTTTCACCCAGGGGTGTCAGTACTTTTAAAGGTGTCGTGTGTTCATCGACTTCATATTTTCTCATTTTGTCAAAACAGCTCCCTGTCTGGATCTTAAAGAGTTGATGTTGACATCTTTTTTTCAGCTTTTTTTGTTGTTGTTGTTGTTTTTTCTTTTTGTTTTTCTTGCAGGAACATGCCTTCTGACAACAGCTTATTTCACTAGTATGATATAGAAAATCACAGTTTTTAATACTTCAATAAGCAGAAAGACTAGAATCATGTACTTTAAATCACAGTACTACTGACAGGAAATAGCTCATTAACAGACTCACAGTCGCCCGCTGGACCTTTCTGAATTTTCTCTTCATGTCCGAACAACTTCTTGCTGCTCGGTCAATTTTCCCTGAAGTTCCACAAATTATACATCAAAATGTTGGTATTTTTGCTGGCATTCACAAAATGTCACTCTCATTTTTGTGGGAGTTACAGAGTTTTTGCAAATCTCCTCAGACCAACACAAAGTCTGAAGACTCTCCATAGAAACTCAATGGAGACTTTGCTCGAAATCACCGCTGGAATTTATCAAAGTGGAATTTTTTTAATCGGCACATCTCCTTAACGAAGTGAAGTTAAGACATGGGGCTTTCACCAGTATATCTTCAGACCCTTCTGATGCCCACGATTCAAGAATTTTTTTTTCTTACCTATTACCGTTCTGCCATAAATAACGTTTGTTTGAACGTAGGAAATCTGGACTTCTCTCAGATTTCAAACTCTGGAAATGAAGCCCTTTTTTCCCGTGTCGTATCTTTTTGATGGCTTTACACAGAGACCTGAAAATTTCCTGTTCGACTTGTTACCAAAGCCTGCTGTATCTTACGGTGGCAGAATGATATCGATGCTGCGTTTAGATTTAATGTTACAAACCGTTGTTTGAGAGCAAGTCAAGGCAGTTTTTGCATCGCCTCTACTCAGTTATGGTACATTACAAGTCATATAGCTTTAATAATTCATACTTTAATTATGAATTAAACAACAATCAACACTTGATCTCTTCTCTTTTCATTAAATGCAACTTTTACATTTTGAATACAGTTTAACTGAAGTGCTTTATTTCTGAATTCAGCTTTATCTAACCCTGCTTATGATTAACCTAACATCATTTTCAAGAAGCAAACTAACACATTTACGTTCATTTCATTTATTATATATAAGTACTGTGATATACTAGAGAGTTTGGCTTAAGTCCGATCTTATCTTGCATGTACATATAGGTTAAGCAATGACTCACTCTTCACAAGCATCAGAGAAGCAGCTGGAGTTTAGCTTCACAGGTTTTATTTTAGCATTGAGTAGAGCATCACTTGGCACACTTCTATCTGTGCTCATACTGTGATACTTCTCAGCCAGCAACACACTGCACCCATGGTGTCACAACCTCACTCACTAAATAAATAAAAACTGAGCAACGGCACAGCAAATATAAGGGAACAAAAATTACTCATTAGGAAATATTTTGTAGCTAACATGTATTGTACTTTAACCACGACGAAACAATGTTAAGCTAACAGACGGTAGCGGTCAATCGCAAAGCAGCAATTTGTGTAGAATTGCACACTAGCATGTTAAAGATGGCCTACTAATTTTCAAGTTTCAAGTGGCAAAGAAAGGTGAATTGTTGGTGCCAGACAGACTGGTCTAAGTATTCTACACGACCATCTCTGGTGTTTACAGAGAAAGAGAAGATATGCGGCGAGCAGCCGTTCTCTGGATGAAAATAACGCTAGGAGTCAGAGGAGAATGGACAACTTTAAGTTGATAGAAAGGTAACAGCAGGTCAAATAGCTAACTTGCTACGATGAACTCACAAGTGTAGCATATTTAATAAAAAATGATAGTTTAGTTAACTAGAAAAGATCACAGAAATTGAAAAAGTTTAATGAATGTTAATCCTGGTACAGCTAACTTATTTAATAAATGAATAATTGTGTCCTATAAGTTAGCAATTGTCCTTTTTTTGTTTTTGTTGTTATTAATATTTGTCATTAATTCTCACAGGGTATTTTTTTTATTGCTGTTCCTTTTGCTTCTTGGGAACATGTTGGAAATCATTATCTTCTCATGCATATAGTGAACATACTGATGTCAGTATCAGCATCTTCACTTCTACACGCTATCATTTCTGTAATCTGCAAAATCAATCAACCCCCCTTTTATGTACCAATAGCAGCATATTTGTGTTTAACTAAATGCTTACAGTAAATAATTTCACGGACCAGTGCCAAGCTAATTTACCATATGTCTGTAAGTATTTTCCACTCAGAGCTTTCTAGTGTGTTCAAGTATATGACAACAGAAAAGCTTCTACAATGAAAAATGCACAGTACTGGTCACAAGAGGGCATGTCACCCTATAAAACAAGCAAGTTGCTAATGACTTTTTCAAGAACTAATTTTCTGCTTTGTGGCACAGCCCATAAAACAAGGTTATTCTGCGCCATCAAGGGATGAATAGAGATTTAACTGTCTTTTCTGTTTATTGTCTCGCAGCAACATTTACACATTGCTTATGCCACAAATTGAAGAGAGAGTCTCTGGTGACTTTGTCACTTCTGTCTCCTGCTCTTTTTTTGTTGTTAGCTCACATCCATTAAGAGCAAGGCTCAAAGTGCTGATCCATTTCGCATTTTACAACAAGTACTCATACCGTATAACAGGAATCTATGTGTCGTAACATTTTGCCTCCTCAGTTTTGCATCTGCACACGTTGTATATATTAAACAGTCAAAACACAAGGCTCGTAGACTCAGATATCAACTTGACAGTAATGCTGAAATTAGCTTTAAAATGCTGAGCCCTGACTATAATAGAAGCCAACCCATGCACTCTAATTCTCCCACCTGCTAGCGCTCCCATAACTCTGATCCGAACCCCTGGGGCTGGAGACATGATGACTCGGGTCTACCACAAGACAGTGTGATTTTAATATATGTGGAGGTTTTGTCAAGCATGTATGCCAGGGTTTCACAAATCACACAACCGTGTGTGAGTATGCTCATGCATATGCCTGTGTGTAGACTAGTCAATTAGCACTGAGTCCACTGACAAGGCATCATAAAAAAGACAAAGAGGCTTCAGTGATCTTGTAATTCTGCAAAATGCTTTTGAGAAAAGCTTGCCACGAGGGTGTTTACAGCTTTCAGTCAAACTATTCGCTTACTGACGAATGACTGCAGCGCTATGACTTAATTAAGACTGCACAGGAAATACTGTCCATCCCTAGTAATGACCCCTATGGCCATCGATAAAAAGGCCTGATAAACGCAGACTTCCTGAGCACGGATGGATAAATATGCCCTGAGTAATGAGACCCAGGCCGCCGAGGATGACAGCTCTGCTCTATATCATATGCTGCTCTGTGGTTCATGGGGGCCAGCGGAGGGAGGGGGGACGTGGAGGGAGGTGTCTTTGAAACCTCTGTGTGAGTTCTCTCATTCACAGCTAGCTCTCACACACAATGGTTGTGTTCTCTGAGAGAAAATAACCTGAGATATCAGAGAGTCGGTAATGAGAAATTCCATTTTCAGTCATCTGGTTCTATCTACGTGACTCTAGGCTGTCAAGTGAAAAGCAATTGCATCAATCTTAAGAATACAGCATAGCAGGATGAATCACAAGAGTGGGATTCACAGTGTTCTTAAACATGCAAAGGAAGAAAATAAAATTACATTTGTTTCACATCAAGTCAATCATTCAGTAATCATTAGAAAAATAAGCGATTAATCCGATATTTGATTTTTGTGCTGAAGTTAACACGCGTTCGATAAACTGTGTGTTTACGTTGTGAGAAGAGAGAGTCCCTTCATTGTTGAGCAAACAAACGTGGCTTGGTTCAGAGGCTTTGCTGTCCTTTAGAGAGAAGACAGATCTTGCATAAGGGAAAATAAAAAGCTGTCATTAGCAGGCTCAGCTAAGAGCTCAGTCCAATACTGCCACAATGCCTCTTTTCTCCCAGCAAGGAAACAGTGTAAGACTTTTTTTTTTAATAGCTCCTCTGCTTCGTGGCACTCACCGAAAAGATGGAACAAGAGATGATGTGAAGCAAATATCCAGGGTAAGGTTCAAGTCTGCTCTGCTTTCAGGGCACAGTAGGAGGTGAGTTTTTAGTCTGCTGACCAACCAGAGTGTGAGTGGGTTTCATTCACTGCTTATTGACTTCAGCATGCTGGGAGATTTCTCTGCTTAAAACTGCCATTTCTTTTCAACCACTAAATCATCTCACTCTTTTCCTTACATTATTACCAATTACCACTGTTCCAGCACATAAATTGATTTTTTTTTAAGTAGTATTTTCTTAAATCCCTCTTATTATAATTAAGGATTATATGAGGATATGAGAAATGGTGAATAAACGGCTGAATTAACTGTAGCAGGTAACGTAGGTAGGTGAGAGAGAACCTCTGAAAGACACACAAGCTGCTTAAAATGTGGATGCATTCAATTTATATATCTATATAGATATATATAGATATACACACCCATAGTGATGTACACACAAAGCCCATAACTATTTGCATTTTTTCTCGTCATTTTCACAAACCATGTCGCTCCAATTAACATTGCATAACTTAAGTGCTTTCATATTTACAGACGGCAACATAACAAAAGCATAAAAACAGTAATTCTATAATTAACGCAGTCTTTTGCCAGTACAATTAACCCTGGGATATGGCACAGAGGGGCTCAGTCTTAATCAGTTATCTCCTCTTTAGTAACTTGATTAAAGCAGCTTCATGCATTCTTATTGGTGTAATTTATACAGCGTTGAGAAAAGATTTTAAACAGCTTCCTGCTTCCAGAGGAATTAAGGAATTCGGAGGCGGAGCCAGGCGCTGTTAATTAAATGCACTCGATCATCAACATGACGTTTTGGCAGCTTGCTGCTCTGGGTCATTCAGGTATGTGTTAGCACAATGTCGCAATTCACTTTTACAAAGTTATAAAGTAAAGTAGGCCAGAATCCATCTAAAATGATGAAGATAAAGAAAACAACTGATTTAGGTTATTCCTGCCAAAGCTGGTTCTACAAACCACTGATTCATTCTAAAGTACAAAGGAACAAATATTTAAATAGTTCAGTCTAATCGTGTCCAACTGTTATTCAGCAGTTAAAGATGTTAAAGAATAAGCACAGGGAACACAGTCCTATCAATAGAAGTGTACCAACGAAGCATGAAAACTAAACAGATCCTGGAATGAAGGTCACGCTGGCTTCCCATGGGAAAACCATCACAGCTCTGCGCACTGTTAAACACTTCAAAGAGTAAAAAATGCTGCACACATAGAAATTACTAATATTGTATTGATTTAATCAATATTTTTCTGTGTTGTGGTGTTGCAGGCTTCCAGCTTAGTGCAGCAGATAACTGTGAACATCTGCCAAAAGTGTGTAGAAGCAGCAAAATTTGTGTGTTTGTCCCTCTGGTGCCATTTATTTAAAAAAAAGTCCATTAGCAGCTAAAATTTTCTGTTTCAGTTTCTATATGTTTTTGACTAAGAGGAAGTCAAATTTATATCTTAAAGACTTTTAATGACAAATTTAGTACGACAATGTATGATCACCAAAAGGACTCTGGCAATAAGTCGGCTCCTTTATCTCCATTAATTTTGCCACCGCTCCAATAACTGGCTCTAGTGAAAGCTTCTCCTGGGAAAACACACAGATTAGTTTGGCAGGTTTGGTTATGCCAATAGGAAATAATTTTAATTGTGCAATCTCTGAAGTGATTTACTGGAAGATTTGTGTTCAGATTCAGGTTAATTCAAACGCACAGTTTGATGAGTTTCTTAATGTTCCCTTTCTCATTTCCCAAATTGCACTCCTTGCATCGTTGTTTTGCCCTCCCACTGGAGGCGAGGAAGAGGCGCCGGGACCGAAGCTTCGAGGCAAAGGATATTCAAACGTCCTCGGATTTTATGATTATATCAATTAAATATGACATTTGTCCCAGTCGCACAATAATTTGTTTCGTCTGAAACCAACTGCTGCTGTGTTTTTGACCCTAGATAATACAGAAATTGCTGCATTGTTGGTTTTTCCATATTTAGGGACACTTAATTAAATTCAAAGCACAGCACGGTGTGACAATATCAGCCTTTTTTAAAATTACACACACAATAATAGTGAAGGAGTTTAATCATCTCAAATAAGTGAAATAACATGTAAACAAAATGTTGTTTAATGTGTCACCGTCCCGCCGTGGTTTATGTCTTCCAGCTGTGTGCCTCTGTCTCTTTTATACATTGCATGTGCTTCCATGATTAAAACCCCAACCAGCCTGCTCTCTCCTCTGCCAGCTCACCTTCACACACATTTTGGGAACCACAAGATTGTTCAGAGCAGCATACTGGGTCACAGGCAGGAGGATGCAGGAGGCACAATTTAGAAAACTGAGATAATCCTTCGGGCAGCACAGTCGTGCGATGGTTACCACTGTTGCCTCACAGCACGAAGGTCCGACCCCATCGTTTGGCCTTTTTTATGTGCGGTTTGCATGGCTTCTCTCTGGGAACTCTGGTTTCTTCCCACATCTTCAGCCCCCCCCCCCGATAAGGATAAGAGGACAGATAGAGAAAAAGCCTGCTGTGATTCCTTGTTGAGATCTTCAGATCAAAATAGCCTAGTTACATGTGACACCCCATGGTAATTAAAGATGGAGTGAAAATGTATTCCTTGTTTACTAAATGGCCTGTATTTGTATAGCGCTTTACTTAGTCTTTAAGGACTCCAAGTTCAGTCAGGACACTACATTCATTCACACACTGGTGATGGCAAGCTACATTGTAGCCACAGCCCTGGGGCGCACAGACGGAGGTGAGGCTGCCGGACACTGGCGCCACCGTGCCCTCTGACCACCACCAGTAAGCAAAAGGTGAAGCCCAAGGACACAACAACCGAGACTGTTGGAGCCACGATCGCCCCAGCCCACTAAATAAAAGTTAGTTGACTCCATGTTTTGTGATGTTTCTTTGTTGGTGATCAAACATCTTCTCTGCCAGGAGACTCCTCCTTTAATGCAGCCACCGCTGGACCTTCTAACACAACTCTAAATCCTATTAAAGAACAATTGTAATTCCAGAGATTTTGAATTGCGGGCAGAGACAGCCTTGCTGGCCTGTAGCCATGTGATTCAGTAAATGGAAAAGTCAGTTGGTCACACATTTTATCACTTTGTGGAAACTAAGATAATTCTAGAATACAACAGCTGTTATGAATTGCCCTGAAACATGCGGAGCTACCCGCTGTGGTGACCCTTTGTGAATAAGGGAGCAGCCCAAAGTAGCTTCTTCTATTTATGCCATCCAGAGCCTGAGTGAAATGTTTGAAAAAGGACCGATTCCAGTTAAAGTCTATTCATATTGCCGATCTCTTGCCCCACTCCTTGTTTGTCCAATAATTTGTTCTAAGCCCAATAAAACTAAACAACTTTTTTCCCACCAGTTTAACTGATGGAAAAAAAGCGTTTCGTTTTGTGCCGGTGCCTGGTGCTGGCTATTAAATGTCGGCATGCTTAAACCCATGATGGGTGGATGAAGACGGGTGATTGACCTCTGTAATGAGCTCATTATGCACCAGGGAAGCCGGAGGGCAGAAAATAACCAATGGTTCCAGACGAGTGGTGAGAACTGCAAGTGCAGCGGGCTATTTTTCCCTAGTGGTCGCAAAGAAGCAGGAATGAACCTATTACACACTTCAAAACAAAACATATAGTTTTTGGAAATATATGTGTCTCACAAAGTCTCAAATACAAAATAGAAGGTAGTAGGGATGAGCTACATCTTTCTGATCATGATATAAAGAGATTATGGATTGTGTTTAGTTTTTGAATTTGTGTTTCTGTCTTTGTTGTAGTGCCCTGCAGAGGCCTCGGATGTCGTGCCACGCTTTCATTTTTTTTTCTTTTTGTACATTTACAAATCTACTCAGATAAATGCGCAATCTTTAAAGCCCCGAACTGTTAACAGAATGTGTTGTGGCACTATGTGGTGCCTAAAAACCCAGGGAGCCATAAATATGTTTATTACAGGCCTAGTAAATGAGGGAGGAGAAATCGTTATAAATGCACTTTTCCTTGGGGAATAAATTATGGCACAGTGAGACAACTTCCCTACAAAGTCACACCTCTGAAATAAGCATGAAGCTGCCATATGAGGTTCGTGTGGTTTTTTATTGTTTTTTTTTATTTTTTTAATTCATGTGCATTTGTAATTTTGTGCAGGGACTGTGTTGTGATGCATTTGAGACCAGTTTGAACAATAACTTTTCTTGTATATTATTTCTCTGCTGAGGGATGGTCAGAGCTTCACTCTGAACCCCATTTAAGGCAGAAATGATGCGGTGTGGGACGACCTGTCAAAGCTGCTGGGTATCATCCTTTAAAGCTTTTGACACATCTTAAGCTAAACCTCAGTGAGACTTTCCTTCAACAACACTTAGATATCCTGCTGATACACTGCACTCCTTTAGCTCTGACAGGCTGTGTGATTATGTAAATGTCTGTGGTTCAGAGTTGGCACACACTGCACCTTTGTGACACTCCTTGTGTGTATAGAATAGAAAGAGTGAATACCACCTGATGTACGGGTGTACATAGAACCAGTTTATTGATTAAGCTGGGGAATGCAGAGGGGGTTATGGGACCACTTGACCTCGTACTCCCTGCACTGGTTATCAATATCAGTGGCAAATATTGATCATTTTCAGGCAATCCGGCTTAATTGAAGAAAGCTTTTTTTTTTTCTTTTTTTTTCTTTTTCCTGTTAATTGTCAGAGGAAAACATAAATGATGGGGGAGGGATTTCTTTAGGCGGAGTAATAACTGATTGGCCGGGGGAATGTGTGAGAAAACACTTCCTGCATGTTCCTCAATCACTTTAATAGGATCAGTGGGTGGTTTTAAGTTATTACTTTATAGATTTATTGTACCTGTGGCACTTAAGACTGAGGTCATATCAGCCTCATATACATATATTTATATATATCAGGGCAGAAGAAGACGGCTGTAGTGATAGATGTAGCATTACCGAATGACAGCAACATCAGGAAGAAGGAACATGAGAAGCTGGAGAAGTACCAAGGGCTCAAAGAAGCACTCGAGAACACGAGGAGGGTGAAGGTAACAGAGGTCACAGTGGTAATCGAAGCACTAGGTGCAGTGACTCCCAAGCTGGGCGAGTGGATACAGCGGCAGATCCCTGGAACAACACTGAAGTCTCTCTCCAGAAGAGCACAGTCCTAGGAACCGCTAAGATACTGTGCAGGACCCTCAAGCTCCCAGGCCTCTTGTAGAGGAACCGAGCTTGAAGGATTGACTGCCTGCAGGGGTGAGAGTGGTGTAAGTGAGTGTTTATTTGTGTGTGTGCGTGTGTGTGTATGTGTGTGTGAAGGGAAACGGTTCTTTGGAACTGCTGGACTGCTTGCCTATCGATCCTGGTTATCAGTTCCACTTGCACTACAATCAGCTGACTTTAGTTCATGTGCTGGAGGAGGAAAATAGTGGCACAGTCTGGATATGGATATTTTTTTGTTCTCATTCCAAATTGCATTCATGACATAAACAACTGCACGCATCTGCAAAGACAGCATGCTAACACCAACCTAAACAAGAACGCAGAGAGATTTTAATGCTCAGCAAATGCAAACCCAGACCAGCAGCCACACTCTGAACTTTAACGGGCAACAAACAGCTGAGCAGTCAAGCTGCAGCTTCTGTCTCTACCTGTTTATGTTTTTAAAGTAGAATCACTGTGATGATCGCTTTAAAGTCTCTTTGTGTTAGTTTCAAGCTGTGCTTTGAGTTGTCAGCTTTGTGTTTATAAATAAATACAAAGAGAAAGATCATATGTGTGTCCTCATTAGGATAGGGACTTGTGTTTGTGTGGAATTGTAGCCTATAGGTAGCATGGTGGCACAGTGTTTCACACTGTTGTTTCACAGAGAGTACGACAAGTCCGGAGGAGTCAACTGAATGGAAAGGTCCGGGCAATCAACACCTGCGCCCTGTTGATCACCAGATACCCTTCTGGGATATTAAGCTGACCAAAGCGGGAGACAAGCCACTGACATCAAGAGATGAATGCTCCTTAATTTATCCTTACTTACTTTCCTTCCTAGGACTAGAACCACTATCCAGGATGAACCAAAAAAGATCCATGAGAACATCAGGAAGATGGCCACAAGTGATCGTGTGCTAGGTGAATACTTTAGGCAGCAAACACCCAAAAACAAAGAGCACCAAGAAGACAAACCTGTGCGCACCATGTCCACCAGCAGATAGACGATATTGACTGATATTAAAAAAGTCCTACCAATGACTGGACAAAGCTGGACGGACAGACAGGACATAGGCACTAATACACTGTCATACACAGAATGCCACAGTAATGCCCCAAGTGCTCCGATTACCACAGAGACCACTGTTGCCTTCACCTTCCACACTCTCAGGAGCACCTCTCTCACCCCTTGGTAATTCTTAAGCTCCTCTGGTTCCTTATTCTGTCAAGGTCTGAGTGAACGGCTGGGGTGGAGTCCTGGCCATCTCCACTCACCCGTCTCCCAACAGCAATAATGAGCAAAGCTGCATTTAAGCCCGGCGTGGCCATCTCTCCTTTTCCAGTCCGTCAGCTGGTGGTTACCAGGCCTAAAGCTCCTTGTGTGCTTTCATACTCGATTGTGTCTTACCTCGTTTTCTTGTGCCAACAGCTCTCACGTGTCACCATTCAACTTCGTGAGTCGTGTTTTTGCGTGTGTGTGTCTATGTCTCATGTATTGGCAAAAGCATTGATTTGTGCAGGTCTGCCACTAAAAGCATTCAAGCATAGCTCTTGAGATCACAGTGAAAAATGGTTGATCTGTCCTTGGTCCTGAAATTCTAACAATTTGATTAAAGTTTAAGAAAATGTGTTTGTAAAGTTTATTAACATAAATAAATTGATCAGAACCAAAAACAAACAGCACTTTCAAACTATCAAACCAATTTAAAACATCAAAATGAAAAAATTAACAGCTATCAAGACTCCGCACGTCTCATCTCCATCCAAGACCTGATTAGTTTCAGGATACTGCCCAAAGTCAACATTGTCAGCCCTCACTTCTCTCTGTTCCTACGCCATTTTGCTTTGAACCCCACTGTGCAGGCTGTGAAATCCCTGCCACAGAAGCCACAGTATGTTGAAAAGAACCTGAAGTCAAAAATTGAAGAGTTGAAAGAAGTTTTGTTGTCGCTGGTATTGCGTGACTCCTTTAGGTTGAAAGTTCCAGGTCATCTCCGAGTTCTCTAAAAACTCATTCCATGCCTTCACTATGCAACAATAACTGCTGCAATATCAAGGCCAAAAATGAGACGTGCTTTGGTGGGCGTAAAGTGCCTGCTGTGAATGTTAGTAAATCCGTTTGTGCACTTAATTTCACTTTAATTTTCCTCCCTATATTTCCCTATAATGAGAAAGTACATTAACTCCCCTTTAATTATAATTATTATTATCTCTGGCTCTTTTCCAACGGGCAACAAGTTTTCTTCTCACTGAAACCAGCAGTTATTCAAATGACCACTCGTTGGAGTTAAGGTATACAGAAGAGCATCTCTGACTACACCAGCAGGAAACAACACAGACTGCCATTCATGCCATGTAAGAACATGAACATGAACAGAACTGGAGCTACAAGCTCATCAGTATTGAAGGGCATAAAATGTTTCAAAGAATGGTGTGCTGTGTGTTCAGAGGTACTCTTCTGCATACCTTGATTGACCTCCTATCAAGTTGAGGCAGTCTGGCCTGACCCCTGGCATCGGCACAGCACTTCCACCCAGATAACTGCAGTTCACTGGATATTTTCTCTTGTTCAGAACAGTCTCTGTAAACCCTCGAGATGTTTGTGCAAGAAAATCTCAGTAGATAAGCAGGTTCTGAAATACTCAGAGTTTGAACTACAGCGGGTTTTCTTGACCATGTCTACATACCTAAATCTATTGGCTGTGTTTCTACTCACAAACGGCAGGTGTTATGAAGTCTGGGCTTAATTTTTTGTGAATGATAAGACTGAATCAGGAAGCAAATGAGGTGGTGTGTGTTATCATATCCTTTGTCCTGCTCTTTCAGACTAAAACACCATCCTGCATAGAGTAGTCTGGACTCCTATAAAAGCAGTAAAATGCACATGTTTCAATACTAAATTGCTTTAGTGCTGATCAGTGTGTTAGTGTTAGTCTAACCTGGGGTGACTATAGAGTGTGGGAAGAGGTAAGAATATGTTTTTTTTTCTTAAATGTATTATACAAAAAGCAATAAATCTCCATTTTCAGATGTATATAGCAATGCATTTATTGAATAATTATATTTATTGAATGTTGCCGGGGAAACCTGGCGACATGGATGATAGGTTCACTGCATGGTCAAACACATGAAGACTAATATAACCTGGAATCTGAAAGGAAAGTCAGTAAAGTCTGAAAAGATCACTTCTTTCACACCATTACACCATCACCCTTGTGCCATTGTTTTTCTTCAGCCCTACAGACTCAAATGACATTACTTACAGCAAATTTAGGAGTCAGTGAGACCATCAGACACAGACACACACCAAATATTAACATTTATGAAGATTTTGACAATACTTTAAGAAGTTATTGGTTTATTGCTGCTAACAAATATTACACGGGCTGTTTACCAGAGTATAACAAGTGAGTCAAAAACATCCCCTTTTTGGTCTATTTGGCCAGACTCCTTGGACATCCCAGCAGGAGGAAGAGAGCGGGAGAAGGTGAGAGAAAAGTAGTGGTAGTAAGGGGAGGAGGAAGAGGACGGTCGGTGTCTGTTCCGCTTGGATGGCCGAAGCAGTGAGGAGGCTGGTCGGTAGGGGAGACAGACAAGACAGCGCTCTGTCTCTGTCTCTCTCTCTCTTTTCTCTTCCTTCTCTGGCTTTCTACTCCACCGCGTGTGCGTGCGTCCCGCTCCGCTCCAGCACAGTTCGAGTACAGGGAGTGAGGGAGGGAGGGGAGACTTGACGCATCGGAGTGAGCGAGCGGCACACCGAGGCTTTCCACTTTCCAATATGCAATCCGCGAGACGCCACACCGTCAGCTACTCGTGCTACTGACACTCAGAGACACAGGGAGACAGAGAGAGAGAGGGGCAGGGAGGCAGGGATGGAGACACAATAGTGCCGCACAGACGAGAAGAGAGCAGTGATAACACAAAAGAAGGGAGCAGCGCCTTTTGCGCACAACTCAGACGGGGAGGCTATCTATTTTTGGCCGGGAGCGTCGCCGACACTTGACAGTGATGTGTGTGCGCACAGTTTTGTTTAGTGACAAAATACGGATTAATCTGCGGCCGTGAATTCTTTGGACATATCACTTCTGCGAGGAAAGGTAAGATGTGCGGTTAATAGGAGTGGGAGCAGTTGTAGTAGTAGTACAAGTAGTAGTGTGTTATTTTTCACATGGTTACTTCAGCATTTGTCAAGTTTAACCTCCAGCAGCCCAGCGCCTGAGCTCCCGAGCTGTGAGTGGGAGCTCAGAAACAAACAGATCCCGCTCCGCATCCCAACTTTTCCCAGATTACATTAAAGCCCTGACGCCGTGTTACGGGATGCGGCGGGGCGGGATTGCCTTCTCTGAATTTCACCCTCTGCTGATCTCATTTGCCTGTCTACTTTGTTGTGGGACTATCATGGTGGAAGCGAAAGTAATCTGCGTGTGTGTGTGAGCGTCTCTCCGATCGGTGCAGATGTTTAGTAATCCTCCAGCGCTGACCCTCCCTTCAATAATCCCTGCGGATTTGGGGCTGATTATGCCGCCGCCGCCTCCGCTGCTGATGCTGACCACCTACAGCGGCCCCCAGGAATCCATCTAAGTCCTGTACACAGCGAAATTAAGGAAAATGGGGCAGGTTGGGGGGTTTACGTCTTCTTAGAATCACCTTTGAATATCACAGGTATTAGAAGGGGGCAGGAACACCCACTTTCATTTACGCACCTTTTTAGGGTTTCCACTAAAGTGACCAGGAACAAAGATGTTTTCATTCTAGTCTCTATCGTGTGGGCACTTTGTTGTCTTATGATGTGATGAATCAGCCTTTAAGTCACTGTATCACTACTCTAATGGTTTCAATCAGTGCATCTGCCAGTCACTACATAAGCTGTCTGTGGGTAGCCTGTGCAGGCCTGGAGTCTACAATGGCCAGCAAATGCCATATAAGCCCAGTTTATTATATCTAATAGATGTGGGCATCTGTGCGTTTTCAGCACATCTGACATGTCAAACCAAAACTGCTCTTCCAAATGATAACTGAAAGGGATGTTAGAGATTTCCATCCTCAGAAAAAGAACCTGAAATTAATGCAGGCACCGCGAGGAGGAAAGGTGTCAATATAATGATAACACCAGGCAGGGCAAGACCATGTGCTGCACATGAGCATCAATCCGCTGGCGTGCCTACCTACATTGTTCCTTCAGCATTAGGTTTTTATGTCTGACTGAGCAGCTCCAGTGACTCTCCGCATGTAATCTGTTGCACAGGCTTGTCATCCGCCTTGACGAGAGCTGAACTTATTCTAAAGGTCAGCAGCGAGAAAAAGGAGAAATACTTCACTTTCAAAAGGGTTCAGGATTGGGGATTATTCCTCAGCTCAGTCTTATTTCTTGAACAGCATTGCACGGCATCAATTCGAAACCCCAAAACGGAGAACAGAGACTCTCCTGAGAATCCAAGCTTAAATATTTAAGAGTGCTAAAAAAGATTGTGCGTGTAATTTAACTACCAAATGGCCTAAAACTTTTCATACAAGGAAGCATAAATATTCAGTGGCAAACTGAAGCACAATTAGCAGCCCGCTGGCTTCAGCTCATGACACACAAATGTTAATGATAATTGCTGCGCTTGACTGATATTTGCCTGCCTGTCTGATGCGGCCAAGGCGGTCCAGATGCAGGCTGGCGGTGAAAAAAGAAAAAACAGCACTTTAAAGGTTGGCGGTGGCATGAAAACCAACAAGCCTGTCAGGACTGACAGGACGCAGCTGTGACATTAAAAATACCCCAGGATAGGTGCATTTAGTGGCCCGGCATAAAATTTTCATCGCGTGGTTTCCTCAGGAAAGCATCAAAGAAATGTGTCATCAAGGTCATTTTTATTTCATGCCTCTTCAGGAAAGCTAGCCGAAGGAACGGAACGGGTGACATAGAGAATGCGTGGGTCTGAATGCGTGAGAGATATGTTGCTGATCTTTAAATCAAACCCTTATGCTGCACCATTGACGTCTTTTGTCACAGGACGTCCTGAAGGTGCACACATTACAGCCACTGTAGTCTCTGTGAGGGGCAGAAGCTGGGTGGGAGTCGGTGAGGCAGCGCATGATGAGACTTGTTGCTCGCTCCTACACTTTGCTGTGTAATCTGTGAAAGACCGTGAAGCAAAAGCGTGGCTTCCTAAGTTCTGCAGCTGTGTTTTCCAAGCCATTTCTTCTCCAGGCTCACGGAATGCTTCACTTCCTTTATGTTTCGAGGTGTTTGATGGGCGAAAACACGCAGCAGGAGGAGTTAGTTGTACCGTTATTATAGTTTTTAGTTTCTTGTTAGTTTTTATTTTATTTGGACTTTTTGTTGTTAATCCAGTTTAGTTTCAGTCCGTTTCCAGAGTGGGTTTGCTTATTTCTGATGAGTTTTTATAGCTTTAGTTTGAGTTCAGTTTGTATAGGTTATTTCTACTCTTTACTGTTACTTATTTCATTTATGGCAAATGTTAGAGGCAAGTGTTAGCAAAGTCAGCATAGATATTACAACATTAACTGAACCTTTTTTAAAGCAGTCAGACCTACAGTCTCAATAAAAACATCCTTTAAACCCTCATCAGGCAGTTTTTGATAACTAATTTTTACCAAATTAACAAATACCAAGGCTACAGATATTTTCTTTTTCATTTTTTAAATTTTATTTTGGTTTTCCAAAATTTTTATTATGTATTGTCAGTTTTTTTTGTTTTAAGATTAGGTTAACTAATATGAGTCTAGTTTTACTATTTAGTTTAGCTTTAACTATATCGACTAAAGGTAACTGTTGCTTGAATGTCTGTTACCCGCCGGAGTCAGTTCTCCTGTAAAAATGCAGAAAATTCTCAGGTCTCCACGTCTCCAGTGTGGAGTTTCTCCACTTTTATTTATTGCATCAAAGTCAGTTTAATTTGTCTTTTTTGTATTTTTTCTTTGTTTGTTTTGCAGCCGTTAAATCATTTTTTGAAGTAATTTGAAGACAGAAAAAACACATTTTCAGGCTCAATCGGATATTTTTAGTTGTTTTGTTATCCTAACAAACCAAGGTGAAAATATAATCAATTGACTGAATAGAAGAAAAGAAATCTAAGAAGTCGGAAATTCTGAATGATACATTTTTTTTGCAGTGAGAAAAAGACCTTGTTTCATTTTCTGTGAACCAAAAGAGGACTTGCCTCCGTTTCAGTTTGTTCTTAGAGTAAATTGTAATATGTTTCCTAATTGTCAGCTGAAGCTGTAAACCTTACAGCGGTCCTGACGTTTCCATATTGAGAACCACCATTTAGTCTCTGCCGTTTGATCTCCCTTGTTTCTTTTATATAAGCTTTCTAATAGACGGTGTAATATTTGTCATAGCTATTTGCACCCACCCCGCTGATCACACGTATGCACAGTAACAAACAATAAATAAAAACACACGCCTGGTGTCAGTTGTTTAGCATGGCTGCTTTTCAGCGTCACTCTGCTGGATTTTCAAAGCAAACAGCACCGTGAGATTTTTTTTCCACAGCACCATAATGGACGAGGAAGCTGCAGGCCCCTGATACTACTTTACCAGAGTGTGGTGCGGTTTTATGTATGCCATGCATTACTTGTTTGGAATAATAGAGTTGTTTGACAAGCGGTGCTGTGAGTGTTGCAGAAAAAAAAAAAAAAATCTCGCCTGTCAAGCAGCATCCTGGAAAATTACATGTTTGTTCCTCATCCAAACTCTTAAAAAGGTACGATAGTTGTGATTAGGCTGTGTTCCAGGAGTGTCAGCGCACCATCGGGCAGATACTGAAAAGATGAATTCGGTTTTCAGTGTGTGAACGTGAAAGCGCTTTATGGAGTCAGCACAGAATGAAAGGAAAGCGATGTAAGGACCTCACAGTGAGGCTAGCGTACAGTTTTGTGCGTTTTGTTCTTTCTGTTTGGAACAGCTGCTAAAAAATACAATTACTGCCAAAACAAAAAAGCACCTCCAAAGCAGTGTCTCGAAATGAGTTGCCTTCAGTTTGATGTTTTTCTGCACACCACAAGCTGGTTTCATTGAAACAGATCTTTCATCTGCGTGGACTTACATGTAAAATCATCCATCCGCTACTGATAAAGAATTGTTGCATAATTTAGCCAAAGCAAGCTCATGAATAAGTCTGATTTACACAACAAAACACATCCCATAGCCCCCGCTGTACAACTGTGCGCACACTTCTGTGTAATGCCAGGACTAAGTACAATTGAGTATATAGCAGAGCTCTTCATTAACGTTAAGCATCCCGTCTCTGCGTTCATTCCTAATGCTTTCATTTTACAAAATCTTGAAAGAAGGCTAAGTGACACAGCTTATGCTCCAGCCCTATTTATTCGCTCTCATTGGTTCTGTAAAATGCTCTATTTGTAATCCAATCATATTAGAATAATTTCCCTGGTTTGACTATGCTTTATGATGATCTGTCACTTCTAGGCCTCCGGTTTCAAGGCACCGCACTCCTCTGGGGTGACTCCTCACAGACTGTCTGCGCCAGCAATGTTTCCTAGTTCAAACATTGTTGCGCACTGCCTCTCGTTGGGATTGGCTTTAATTGAGTGCTTAATAAGAGCAACGCCACACAGCGACCAACTTCTGCGGGGGGTGGGAGTGATCTGAGTGCTGGGAATGTTGCATTATTAAACATACTTATATAAGGCCCGCAAACATTTCCTTTCCGAATAATCTTGATGAGGCCAGATTTGCGATTCTTTTTGATGCTACACCCCGTTCGAACGTGTGTGTGTGTGTGTGTGTGTGCTTTTCAGCAAATAGGAACACGAGCACATCCTCAGAGGTATATTGTGCTCCTCTGGGTGTGGCTGTTGTGTGAGAGACAGCGGTCCTCGCTGATTTAGTGTAAGCGCTTGATAAGAACTGTGCTCCCCACAGGGTGTTGTTATTTTGTTTGAATCGAGATTAAAGGCTTGAATAGAGCGGCTGGTACGACTCAAAAGAATGCAACAAATATACCCGAAACAATGCGTCCCTTTTTATCGATTGATTGATTTTTTTTTTTTTCCACAGTTTCAGAAACACACTGACAGAATCCAAAAGGCTTATCTTAAAATGCAGGACTTACATGTTTTAGTGTTTTACTAAAAATTCTCATAATTTATCCTTTTTTTTTTTTAACATCTCTTTAAAATTTATTCAAGGAAAACAGCTCAGTCTCTGCCCTGTGAAAAAAATTGTATTTTCGTGTGTTATTACACCATGGTTTACTTTACACGAGATATTTCAAATAGCGTACAATAACATAAATTCATGTAATTCACATAAAATGCCATATATGACAAATAAGTCATTAGAATTGTTTATAATCTCCATTATAAGCCATCACACTATTTAAAGTGCATTTATTTAAAGTGATCTTTTATTAATTTATTTCATATTAAAAAAAAAATCACCACCAGCTCAGAATAGTGAAATTATGAAATCCACTGCTTGTATTTTAGAAATTATGGCTTTAAAATTCGACGTTTTCACTAAATAGGTAAACATCTGTTGTGTATATTCATGCAGTCTGAACGTTTGATGTACTGTACAAATCTGACACAAAGGTGAGTTTTATTATTATGAGCTAGTGCCGTCAGTGAGCACCACTGTAGAACGTGTAGCTCTGGATTAACCTTGAATGGGTTTGAACATGGGCTCGACACTTAAAATGATTT
This sequence comes from Hemichromis elongatus, assembly GCA_015108515.1. NCBI lineage: Eukaryota > Metazoa > Chordata > Actinopteri > Cichliformes > Cichlidae > Hemichromis > Hemichromis elongatus. The sequence continues at coordinate 8,160 of VUQR01024937.1, read as the reverse complement.
AACGACTCTATAACAAACTTTGGATGGAATGGTTGCATTTGGGATACAGCTGGAGTTTATCGGAAATACTTTTCTGTGTTTGTTGCGCATCTATTTTGGAAACTAAAGGTTAGTCTTATCAGTTCTAGTAAGTTTTACAATCATCTAACCCAGCAGTCCCTAATCATTTCTGACCGCTTTAATGTCAGACAACATTTTCACGGACCGACCTATTTTGTTGTATTTGTCGCGGATAAATACAACAAAATAATAAACGAGAATTCACTTTGTATTTGTGTAACTTTATTAGCAGCGTCCCACTGAAATGCGCCAACAACATTGAGAGTAACATCCTCCTCTCTGCCCCTTAATGCTCTCGGGTCGCTTTGTTAACGTGTAAATATATTTTTTTCTAAATAAGACACACAACTATGACACAGGAAAAGACCCACTGAGTGAACGATAAAAACCCTGAAAACCATAAATTTCACACCTGAGCCTCGACTCTCGTAGCCCAGTACAAGTCCGTGGCCCGGGGGTTGGGGACCATTGATCTAACCTGCTCGTCGATTTAAATTTCAAAAAAGTGTAATTGTAAATTGCTTAAAGTATTTCATAATTTTGTTTTTTCACTGTCATTGTAGTTTAATGGTTTGAAACTGGCTTGAAACCAGGGGCAACAGAGTAAAGGATTATGTCCTCCCTTTTGCACAATGCTAACTCACTGAGAATAATGGAAGTCCTTAAATATATATTAAAATATAGTGATAACATCATTAAGTCTGATTAAAGCCTTCCAAGCACCAGGCATCCATGGACCATTGTTTTGTATGCTAAATCTGTTCAGGTCGTTAAAAACAGATGCTTTTATGGCCGAAAAGTTAAAAGTGACCAAATTTATACACAAAGGATGCTTTAAACATCTTCTCAACCACTCAAAATGATGGCGTTTCACCTTCTAGTTATTAACCAAATAACAATGCTCTATATATGTCTGGTGCAGTCGTCCTATTTTCAGTGTCCTTTCGCACGTTTGGAACAGCTTAATGACTCACACAGGGGCACTTATTAGCTGTGCCTTTCATATATTTCATATTGAGTTTTTTTAGTGGTCACATAGTGTATATGTACCATGACATACAATACTAACTAATATATTTATTGTGTGTCTGCTAGAAAGATAATACAACTTTCTCCAAATACCAACTCAAGAAGAACCCAACCCAAGGACACCCCGCTTGTTTTATTCAATTACATTTTATTTATATAGTGCCAAATTACAACAACAGTCTTGTCAAGGCTCTTTATATCGTAAGTTGAAGATCCTGGAAACATAATGGTGCCAAAAAGCTACCGAAGAACACTTACAAAGAAAAACATTTTGGTGCCAGAATCCATTGTTTGTTCGGTCTGACGTGAATATAAATGTTTCTGAATTAGCCTAATCAGTCACCGTTACATAACAAGACTCTTTCGCCCGCATGTACAGAGAAGAATTTGAAATGAATTTTGTGCGACGAAACAGAAATTGAAAATAATGGTAATGTGCCAATTATTTCATAGACATAAGCTGAGGTTGGTCAGCGGATGTTTTCCAATTGTTAAATAAAGAAACTGTGATGTGTCATCTTAATTTATTATCATTGCTTTCATTTTGTGGCTCATTTAAGTTTCTTAAGTAATTTTCCAAACTTGTATGCCAAGAGGAAAGCGTGTCCTAATGAGCACTCTCACATCTAAGAAAAAAAATAAATAAAGCATCATTTTCCTTTGGAGTAGCTAAGTTTGGAGAGAACTGCAGATGTTGCAAAGTGCAGGTATTCAAAATCTCATCTAGTTCTCAAATGAAATAATTAGGCATTCCAGAAAAGCACTGTTTGTTTATCAGACCAGATGTCTGTGATTCAGATAAATTAGATTATTTAGTCACTGTATCAAAGTGCAATCAGCTGCTTCATTTATATATACCAAGGACATTAAGTGGGGAGAAACAGAAAGAAAGTAAAAAAAAAAAATTTCACTATGGAGCAGGACTCCATGTATATTGAATAACAAATGCAAAATCAATCAATCAATCTGTCCATAATGGTCAATCCAGATCTTCTTCCTTTAGTCTTTATGTCACCAGTACATCTGTATAATGAAAAAAGCATAAAATGATTGTATCCAATACCAAGACTATGTTATATAACATTATATTTTATGAAGCCCAAAGCTGGTAGTGTATTAATCTTCTGTCTTTGAGACCTGATTTTAGGTATAACTTTCGCCCTAACCAGTCACATTGTTTTTTTTTAGCTTTTCCTGCACTGTACAGATTAGAGTTGGCACTGTAGTCACTGTAAATACAACGCTGTACCTTGGTGTAGTGGTTAGTACTATTGGCTCAAAACAAGAAGGTCCTGGGATGGTCCACATCCACCCCACAGTCCAAACATGCGTGTTAGAGAAACTGGTGATTCTGATTTGTAAGTGTGAACAGTTGTGTGTTATATACCCTGTGTTAGCCAGGACAGGCTCCAGAACAACCATAACCCTGAAATGTATAAGTGAAAGAAAGTATTCAGTGCTACTTTTGTTATCAC
>VUQR01024935.1:37489-67903 GCA_015108515.1 Hemichromis elongatus | reverse complement strand
GACACAGGAAATCATTCCTGCCTGTGGCCATCTCCCTTTACAATTCATACACTTGACACTGTCACTGATATACACATTCTTCCTTCTTCCTTTTCCTGTTATTTATCTGTTGAGTATTTGTGAATGTACATATATATATATATATATATTGATGTATATATTGTGGTTTATTTCTTTAGTTTATTGTCTGTCTTGTTAATATCTGGAGCACTGTAACCTAAATAATTTCCCCTGGGGATCAATAAAGTATTTTGATTGATTGATTGATTGATTGATTGATTGATTGATTGAAAAAAAAAAAAGAAGAAAGAGGTGATGGAGCGTGGTGGTAAACATGCCTCTTTCCCAACTGTTTTGCGCCATTACGTACATTTTAAATCACATTCGATTTCAAAACCAGAAGAAGGCTGGAAAAAGGAAAGAAAACTGAAGGAAAACAAATCTTGAATAAGAATCTATTAAAATTATTTTTTTAACTGACCGGTGCTGCAATTCTCAAAGCATTATGAGTCAAAGTCGATGTGCGTCAGGACTGAATAATAACCCAGTAAGCTAAAACTTCAGGGAGTCTTTGGTTATTACTGGGTTCACTGCCAAAGGAAAGAAGTAATATAGACCCTGGTCAAGATCCATGAGAACACTCCACTGGAACGTTTGATTAAAAGCGTGCATGTGAGTGTGCATGCCGTTGAATAACTACCCTTGTGCAGACGTCTCATGTTCAGTTGTGCTTATTTTGGAGCACGGTAATAGTTGTTATTTTATGAGCGGCACTGCATGCAGCCTGCCATGATGAGAGGAAATGGGAAGGGGGAAGGGGAGGTGGTCAAAACTGAGGGACTGATGGAAGTGAGGGGAGAAAACTAGAGGAACAGCTTGCCGAGTGAGAGCGAGAATCAGAGCAGGCTGTAACTGATGCAGGGTGACAGTAAATGAAAGTGAATGAATACAAATGACCACAGGGATAAGGAAGAGGGATCGCGAGGGAATGAGAGAAGAAGAGAAGGACACAAAGATCAGGGTGGTTTCAGAAATAACCAGTGGTTGTAAACACGGTGGTCCCAGGAAGTCTGAACTTCCTGTGTGTCTCTGTGTGAGGGGTGTATACCTGGAAGGAAGAGCACATTTGCTTACTTGTGAACATGTTTGCATACATTGACCAATGCATATAACACATGCACAGGCTAGTTTTTTTATAAGGGACAGATTTAGGAGTAAAGCCCGTCTTTGTCAGTGTTTTTGTACTAATATAAAATTCAGTGTAAGAGATTTCAGTGAAAATCTCATTTTTCCACCTCACTCATACTCTGTTAAAAGTGCATGGGGCCACAATTAACACTTTCATTTCATATAAATATACATATACATGAGAGAAAGTGGTTCAAAAAAACCCAAGCAAAGAAACAATGATATAAGCACACTGAGTGTGTTAAAATATGGCTCGCACAGGAGTGGAATACCAGCGCGATAATGTGGGGACTTGAATGTGCAGTGGCCACTGGTGGATAATGAGACGGGAAGTGACAATAAATAATTAATGACAGTGAATTATTTGCGAAATAACACCTGGGTGAAAAACATTCAGCAGAATTAAAATAAGGGAGTTTTTTAAGTCATACGGGCTCAATTTTGCGCTGTGACTTAACACAAAACCTACACAGATAACCTCACAGCAAAGGCTGAAAGGTTCTAATTGTGTTATTGCCGTTAACAACAGATTTTTATCTCTGTCTCTATCTGGTTCATTTGAATCTCAAAACATAGCAGCATAGCATAACAGCCAGTGTAACATCTGTAACATCATAAATTTATTGAAGGCATTATTTTTCCATGGCAAATTATTACACCATCACGATTATCCATGATGCAACTCACCCACGGGCAGCTCAGTGTGTGAATTTCAGGTTTGTTGTTATAAACATGGCTAACGTATCCTCGAGCTGCTAGCCTAAGGCTAGCCTCAAGCAGAAACTGCATTAGGTGACATAACAGGTTAACTGACTTTGCAAAGCTCCCTTTGGAGGCACAAAAGCTACAGAAAAGAAAAGAAAAAGAAAAGCATAAACCCATGATGGCTGAATTCCAGACTCAGTGTTATGGTTTTATATGTGTAGGTAATCTGTTACACTGTCATACACATGTCATTTATTCTCTCTGGAACCAGAGAATAAAAGGTGGACATTCTCCATTGGCCTTGAGATTAGTTTTCTCCTCCTTGCCAGGTATAGGAAGGGTGAGCCTGACTGTGAAGCTGCTTCCTCATTGGCTAATCACATGTCAATCAAAAGTTGTTGCGAGCAAACCACAGATAATTCTCTTTTATGAAACACAGTTTGACCTATAATTGCAAGGTAGGTTTATTTTATTTATTTGGCAATATGGCCCGGCACAAGTGACTCTGCACATAAACTTTAAAGAGGTCAGGACAGAAAGTCATCTTCATACATGGCCCTTTCACACAGGAAACAGAATGCGCTGCATTTACCGCTAGACTGAGTGAATTGCCCATAATTTGTGTTGAGCTGGCCACTGTGCTCTGCCTGTATTTCATTTGCATGCAGCAAGCCGTTATTGTGCAGCACAAGCCAAAGAAGAGAATGGGTTTGAGAGTGCATTGCAATGCATTGCACTACCTATGTGAAAGGACCTATAGCCTTCTATAGGACCAGAAGTCTTATTGCAAACATAGCCATCTCCATCTGGTGACCTTCAGATAGAATGCAGATTTAAAGCACTTTGGCAACAGCTTCATTTTTCTGTTTTGCACCATCTGTAACTGAAGCACCTGAACAAAGCTATTGTTCAAGACAAACTAGATCACACTGATGTCATGATTTAAAAATACCCTTTAACTAATGCTAAATGGCAAAAATAAACCAACATTAGGACTCGGAACTTAACTTACCTTAAAAAATAAACAGCTACTATGTCACAGGCTCTATTACATTATGCAATATTACAAACACAAGGCAGAAGCATGCTGAACAGAGATTTGGTTCATGGGATTTTGTTGTGTTGTGAGGCTTGACCACAGGGTGAGTCACATAGTAGCAATAAATAAGTCCAAGTGATGGAAAGTATGGCTCCATTTTATCAGACTTGATGCAAATAGCGTACAATGCAATATGCAAAAGGGCAGCTCTGCCAAGAACAGCAAAACAGCACATTTGATGAGACGCTTCAATGTGAACAGAATAAATATAAGCGCGGAAAGTTGCTCTGTTTCACTACAAGAAGGGACTACAGTCAACTTCTTCTCAATACTCAGGCCTGTCTGATATAACAAAGCCATCTGAAAGAGTCACCCTCTCCAGGGTGTTCTTTCACTCTTGTTACCAATAATCCCATAAGTCATGAGACGTCCCGACAGACCTCTTCTATTTTTCGCTCCTGTCTTTAAAGGAAGATTTTTATTTTAAAAAAAAAATCAATAGCATCTATTTCATAGTCAAATATAGGGTTGAAATGCTTTGCCGACTGCTTCAGCTAATTAACATTTATATTACCCAGCCCAGTTTCCAAGCTCAAATATCGAGTTTGTGTCACAACTTAAAATAAGAACTTCCACTGAACAGTTTCAGCTGGTGGATATGTGAACTATAAGTGAACAGTTTCATTAAAAAAAAATAATTTTCATCTGTACCCTCCGTCTTGTCAGGTGGGATATGCCCCAGTACCTGCAGTGACCCTGAAATGGATAAGAGGTTAGGAAAACGGACATTGGGAAGGACTTAGACCTTGAGATCCCCAGAAAAAGACTCAATACTATTAAAAAAAAAAAAGATAAAAAATAAAGGCCATCATCTGATTTTCTCTAAAGATAAGAACAATAAAAACAATGACACCAATGCTATTTTTAAGTTGTCTGATGTGGTGCAAAAACATAGTCGCACAATTGCATGGTGTATATATTTATATGTGAAAAAACCAAAAACACAAAGAATATTTTCAGTTCGTCTGAGGTGCTGCTGTGCTTTCTGGGGATTTCCGCTGCTGTTCACAAAGAGGTGGTAAGGCAGGTAGGTTTTTATGTCCAGTTGCTTGTCGATGTTTCCCTGCATAATTCTTCAAAAGAAAGACTTTTTAGACACAAATAATTGTGTTATGCTGTTAAATTAACACCATCTATTAAAATTACAAATGAGCAGGACTTTGCTCCTATATTACTGTCATAATTTTTATTATTAGCACTACCTTAATTATAAACTTAACAATGGATAATCTGGCCCTTATTTCCCAAGGGATCTTGGCACTAGAAACACACTAGCCTATGACCACCTGAGGCTGGGTTTGTGTCATGTGATTGCTAATGTTAAAACAGTTAATATTAAAGTGTTTACACAGAGGGGGTCAGGTTAACTTTTTTGATTACAGTTTAATACTTCAAAGTTTTTTGAAAGGGGAGCTTTACTGACTGCTTAAAAGGGTTGTGAAGATCAAATTGCCATCGAAGAGAGAGATTGTGTGCCGAACAGGCAGCAATTTGTATACTGTTAGTATTTGATTATCAATACTTTTCAAGAGGCCAGTTAAAGGCTCATCACAATATCAAATCCAAACATTTTAAATATGTTCAATAAAATTTCATTGGCCAAACAGCACACAACTGAATTTAAAGTTAAAGGGTTTTTTTTATAGAAAATACATAATATATTTTTCTATATGACCCCTGTGTGCTGCAGGCATTCAAATAAAATAGACTGAGTCATTTAGACTGTTCAAAGTCTTATTAAAAGCTTCTACTGAGGCTCTCAGTAAAGTTACAGAGAAAAAATCTTGAATCTGAAGCCAACAAATGAATCTTTCACACACCCACATAGCAGCGTGGCACATGTTTTAACACCAGCCAAAGTAAAGCACTTCCCTCCAGTTTCCGGGCCGCACTGGCATAACAAAGACGCACAGTGTGACTGTGTGAACTGCTAAGTGATGGAAATAAGATTGAGGCAAACAAATATTCAAAGTCCAAAGATCTTGTCGGAATACGAAATGATGGCTGTCAAAAAGACCAACACAAGTTTAAATTACAAAGAAATATAATCACCTTTCCATTACATTTGGTATACTCAGGATGTGGTGAATTTCCCTCCTGCCTTTTTGGTCTACATATCTCAACCTCAGTTAAAAATTATTTTTAAAACCTAACCACAAATGTAACATCTGCAGATTCTTTTTTCAACTTCTTGAAATGCACTTATGCATTAGGTCTTGTACACCAGCCAGGAGAGTCCCTAAAGAAATGATATGCACATGGTTTGTTGACTTTGCAACTGATGCTGCAGCCATGCCTGACTGCCATCCACTGCATCATTCACAAGTTAGAACCTGCAATCCATGATGGTGCAAAATGCATTATAGAGCTGAGTCATTTCCAGATATTTACTGGCTTTCAAAGTCCAAACATCTGCTGTTAATCTCAGTAAACGCAGCATGGCCACCTCCTTCCCTGTCTGGAGATTTGCGCATGAAGAGGAACAACACGCCTCGGATGACCCTCAATGGGAAAGCAGAAAAAGCCTTTTATTAAAGCAGACTGTTTTCTTGTTGGAATCTGCTACACATGAATACTTGCTCTTTTATTTTGACAATATTTCAGATTAAATATTACAGCTAGGTGGCACATTTGGTTGATGGGACAAAGTAAAAGGTGGGTTTCTATGTGTAACATTCGACCTTTTGTAGTATTACATTCTGTTCTGCATGAGGAGAAACTGAGAGTCAGTATATTGCACTGGTAGTTATATTTTTAGGTTCCAAACTTGTGTAACTGAAGTTTATGATTATTCTATAGATGCTACATTGGGCAGTAATAAGTAAGAAGCACTCTATCAGGCTTCAGAGCATATAGGACCACTCTGGTTCCTAAATTACTTTATTAGAATAGCTGAATCCTGGGCATACTTTGTGAAAAAGGAAAGTTTTCAAATTTCTTAACTCCAGAAAAGAAAAGTGCCCTTCCTCTTATTGAGATGAACTGAAACTGGTAAATGTCAAGCTCATATGTGACAGCATGTCATAGGCCATGCTTGAGAAAAACCTCTGTGACTTGGTACACATTCTTGTGAACATGGTAACTCAAGAATGACAAAGAAATGTCTTACTTCAACCACAGGTTGCTCACATGGAGAACAGGACCAGTAAATAGATATTAATATCTATTTGAATATTCATGTGATTTTGTTAAATAGTCTGGAGGGTAGATATCAACCCAGTGAAATTTAATGTTATAATATGTGTGTGTCAGAATAGTCATTATTCAATTTCGATTAGCTTCAATTAGGGCCTGAGAAAATTTCATTATCTTAGTTACTAAGATAATGACATAACATATTAAATACCAGGTTGCATATAAAGGGAACTGTTTCTCTTGCCAAACAAGGCCAGTGAAGATATTAATTTTCTGCATCATCATGAACTTTTTTAATGGGGCTCCAGCTCTTGATATATGACTGTACAGACAGCCTGGATCGTTAAATGCAACTTTAAACACACAGCAGTTAGGAGTAATGCTGCTTAACTCTCCATATGTTTGCATGGGTCCTCTCTGGCGTCCAAACACATTTATGGGGCTAGGTTTAATAGTAATTCTATATTGGCCACAGGTGTGAATATGAGTGCTAAAGGTTGTTTGAGTCCCTGTGTTAGCTCTGCCACTGACTGCTGACTTCTTTGGGGTGTACCCTGCCACCCTAGACACCTAGAATAGGCTCCAGCACCACATGACCCTGAATTGGATAAACAAAAAAAAAGGCATGGACAGACAGCTTGAGAGGTCACACCTGGAAAATAAGGCTGTCTGTCTTTGCTACGGTGTATTAAACTGATGTGTGATAGTTCATAATGTTAGCTGTTAGATAAAGTAAAGAAACCCAACCCATACAAGGAAGTGTGTATAGATTCTCAATGTGTGGTCTGTTCCGACGCGATTGTATGCAAGTTAAACAAAAAAGGCAACTAACCAGTTTGTCATTTAGCTATCTAGAGGATAAGAGAGTGAGAGAATCTGACCGGGCTGCTTTATAGAGGTTTCTCATGCGGCATCATGCACACACTGCCTGAAAGCTGTCTGCCATATTGGAAAAAGAGGATGTATGTTTCCTGACCAGTTAGCAAGTGGTTGGCTATCGCTCAGCATTCTGCTGAGTCAGAACGCTGCTGATGTCTTGTCTGCAGTCGGTCACTAACTACCTACTTAGAGGTAATGAAACTTAAACACATGCAATGCAAACTGGAAGTGCAGAAGGTCTGCCTTCAAAGTTAAAGCGCTGAAACCAACACTTTTCAAAAGGTGCAACTTTTACCTTGAAGGTAAACATTCATTTCTGGTTTTTATTGCTCTTTTGACAGTTTTACTACCACTCAGAGACCAAATCAATCTTCTACAAACCAAAGCAATCTCAGGGAGATTACCAACTGGTCAGGGTATACACATTTATCTAGTGACCAGTGGCTGCCAGTGTGCCACTGACCAGCCTCAAGGCCTGTGTGACTCAGGATATCAACCTCTATCAACCACTCAGCAAACAGTTTTGGTTTTTTTTACTAACATCCAGTGGTTGTCAGACAGTTCTGGACCAGAATCTTATAGCATCACCATGTTTGTCACATGTCTAAATAGCGTATAAATTATTGTCACACAGTTAGTTGCAGTACCCCATGTTTAAGGATATCTCTGTCCCTAAAGGCATCTGAAGGATATAGAACAAAGGACAGAGGATGCACAGGTGTATTCTATGCGGAAGTGTTTTTATATTCAGACGTGGTACACAACTAGACTTTACAAACCGTGGCAGGAGGAGGACTCTTTAAACAACCCATCCTTTTTATTCATATGTTGTTTCTGTAATTTAAGATCCTCAGATGTTTCTGTCCTCACCATGTGACAACTATATACTGTCACATGGTGTTATGTTGTGAATCTAATAAAAAAAAAGTTACCTTAACAATAGATCATGTTATAAACATGTTTTGAACAATGCTGCAGCTGAGAAAATAAAACACAGGCTATAAACCCCCAAAACATTTATGATGCAGATGTGGAAAATGTCATATGTAACTGACATCGATTTAAGATTAAAGCTCAGAAGAAGGATGTCTCATTTCATTAAATGCATGTTGCCTCGACTTCTTCACTCGCGTGTATTGAGGGAGGGAGTAATCCGGTGAGGAGGGATATCCAGGGTGTTAAATTTGGGAAATGAGAAAGGTAGTTTGGTAGATCCTTCATTTCTCTCCTTGCTTCCTTTTTTCATATCTTAGCCCTTCCCACCACAGGGAAGGGGCAGTTGAGGTGACGGGCACTTAGAAAAATGAGACATCCTTGCCTCAGAGCCGTCATTTTTAAGCGTTGTCAATTGAACATGATGTTTAACACAGCTGCACACTATAAATTGCTTTGTTAAAGCCCAATTACCGGCGTATTTTATGATCTCAGATGTAAAAGTGCTCAACGTTTTGGTTTTTTTTTTAATCCTTTACTGACACTTTTACTTAAATTCACAAAGCTATGCAATGTGACAAGATATCACACCTTTTTTTTTATTAAACGCACACAGTGAAGGACAGTAAGTTTGATCACCGTGAAATAACTGAATAACCTAATAAATAAAAGAGATGAGTTGTGTCCTCCACCCACCGCGCTTTGACAATTCCAGCTGTGAAAACAGCTGTTTATAGCTCCTCTGTCTTGTTTTCTCCAGATCAATTTTAAGAAATGAGACATCCATCAGCATGGGATATTGAGATTTACTTCCAAATCAGTCTGGAGGACTCGGGACAGAGGAGACAAGGAGGCCGGTGAGGTGACAATTTGCCTATTTAAAAAAGCTAAAAAACTTGACACACCGACGTGTAATACACACTAGCCATGCTTTTACTCTCATGATAGCGTGAGAGTAAAATTCATTCCCTACTACACCTATTGACAGCAACCGTTTTATCACAGTTCTGTGGAAATTTGTTGATTTTTTTTTGAATAGCACAACTGGCTGTGCTCATTGTTATTTTTAGCCTTTAATATTTGTGTTTGTGCCTGCAAGAAAGATGAAAGAGGCCATGCCATGAAGTGTGTGGGGGGTCACGTGGTAGCTAATGGTGTGTGTTGTGCCTGCTGTCAAGGGAGAATAATCCATAAAATGAATTGGCTGGCTGGGATGTCTGGGAGAAAACAGGTTTTCTTCCACCCACTTCAGATCATCAGATTTCTCCTAAGGCAGAAATACAGTGACATATGTAATGTTTGTCTACTCAAAGACCGATCAACTCATCAAGAATACTCTGTTTTGGATTTTTTAAAAATTTTTTACAAGATAACATCTGAAGAGTCAGCATGGGGGTTTTAATCTAATCGTGAGCACACATGCTTGCTGCAGTGATAGCTTTATGTCTGATATCCTCACATCATCACGTTACTTTTCGAGACGCAGCTGTCCTGCTCTCCGCTTTATCACAGAGCATTACAATATCTGTTCCAGCCTTTGACTCCTCTGAGCCTCAGAGAGCAGCATCATCCACTCTGCCTCCCACTGATCCTCTCCCCTTTCCTCCATCCTCGTTCCCCTCCCAACATGTGCTCTGTCATTCTTGTAGCCCCAGAGGACATGGTCGGTATGACCCTGTCTGAGCCTGATGGAGGAGGAGGAGGAAGAGTGGGGTGAGGGGACGGGCTCTTTGTCCTCTCTGGTGTTGTCCCTCTGCACTCCTCTGTGGTCTCTTTAAGCAAATCCTGTTCAGGGACACCACGCACGTCCAGTGTTTTTGCTCTCATCCGCATGATCCATCTACAACCACAGAATATTTACTGCTCATACCTGCTGGCTCTTCTACTTCTGCTTCCGTGCTGATCTAGAGTTAGCAGTGGGTGTTTTTCACAGTGGGCTGGTAAAACGTTATGTGTCTTTAGATGAGGCTCATATATATTGATGTCTAAAAGTAGATGCTCTGACAATATGCTGACTTTGCAAAATCAGCCTGTGCACACTTTACACCAGTGAGCTATAAAATTCACTCTTAATGCCTTGTTAATAGCACTTTTTTTTTAAGAATAAGCTATCCTTATCAGAAAATGTTTAAATGCTTAAAAATAATAAAATTTGCTAATCTGCTTTTGCTGGGAGTCAAACATGCATTAAACATGAAGCTACAGTCATGTAGACTGGAAATTTAGAGACATCTAGTGTTGCTCTGTCTTAAGAGCTACTCCTTACAGTAATTTGGACCTTGTCGTAGTGCATTATGGAGTGCAGTGGTGGACATGGGATGGTTGCTAGCTAACAGCTGCAACTTGATACCGCATTTGCTCGAGTCTTACTCACACATCAACATAGCGTCTTACAAATAAGTGGAATAACCATTAATATGACTGTTAATACTTTAGTCCTGCCTCCATATCTGTTAGTCAGCCTTGGATCTATGCATAGTGTAGTGCACACAGACTTGGAGAACTGCACACATGTGCATCGATGTAGTAGCTTTTTTGTGAATTTCTATCATTTCTCTATGTGAGTAGCTGCAGATCTGAGCACATGGACACCAGTGCCTGTAAATCGAGCTTTGCTCAGCACACCTGGCCCCTGTATTCCCCTCTGTGTGTCTACCTAGTATCCACCTTGTTTTGATCTATACGATCTTTAACAACTTCACAGTACACAGACACATATTTGCTACTTGATCTGCACCCTCCAACCTTTTGGGTCATTTTTTATCTTAAATTTTTTTTTTATCCAAGTCAATCTCTTGTATGGACCCCCTACTTCTCACTTTTGTTCGAGCCAGTTTGTGACACTATTTTTTGACCAGGCACAGTGACTTCCTGGAGTCTCCTAGAGTTGCCTAGCAACCTCACAGTGACAACAAGCCTCACAAATAGGCAGATTGTGTTTGGACAGACTTGCTGCTTCCCCCTGCTTCCAGTCTTGTTGATAAGCCCAGTAACCTTATATTTAGACGAGAGACATGAGAGTGGCCCCAATCTTCTCATCTCACTAGGTAATAAAGTGAGTAAGTGTGTTTTTCAAAATGATAAAGCTTTCCTACCTTTAAAAAAAATACCCACACTGGGTTACCCAACATCAGTTAGGACTTAATATGCACACGTTTAGCAGCACAAATATCTTGTTGCAAAAGCACTTACTGAAGCATGCAGGGGTCTATTTCACACACATGCCTCCTGTGGCACTGAGACTCCCTTGTCAAACCAGGAATCCTATTAATGTCTTCTACCAACAAGTTCTCTTTTGTCTTCTATAAAGGCTTTTTAAACGGCTACCGAGTCGTAAAAAATACAAAGAAAATGTAACAAAAAATCTTAAAGTAAAAACTCTTCTGAAATATACTGACAAGTGAGAATTGGTTTCTTTTCCTTTTTTAAAAAAGTGCTATTTTGAACTAATATTTTATGTGAAACAAAATCCTGTTAAATAAAAGTGCAAAAGCGTTGCAGGGGAATCATTTTTAATGTGAAGTCAAATAAACTGACAAGAGACCGAGGTAGACAGTTGAAAAGATTATGGGGAAGTCGAGAGTTCACACTCATGTTGCACAGAGAAAGAGCAGAGCTGCTCAAAAACGTCCTGCTTTTTTTTTTACACGTGCTTGTTACAGAGCAGCCACTTAAAATTGCTCCACTTTTGTCTCTTCTGGTGCAAAGACATTACGCAGTCTCTTCTAACTTCAAATAACACCTGCATTTCTCATTGGGCCTCTGTGATGTATAGCCTATTAGCACCTTCATGTACAGTACGCAAGGGTCATAACTTATTCATGACTTGCTCTTAGCGGAGTTTGTAGAATATGCTGTGCGGACATCTCTCACACATTTATTAATGTTGTTTCTGACTGATTCTTTTACAATTTCATTCCTTTTAGCCCTGGGTGATTACATTCACAGCACCAAATCAAATTTACACGGATCAAATGAAAGTACAAAGTGCTGCATGATTTTCAGATTACAGAAAAGCTCCAGCCTGGCAATTACCATGTTTCAACATGTGCATCTGAAATAATTATTGGCTGATATTTGCTTCATATTAAATAAACCTGAGTGTCTCCCCCTCCTTCTTTAGATCCCTGACCACCTTTCCTCGGAGCATCTGCAACATTTGCATGTATTTGTTCAACCAGACAAGATATACACATTTCTGTCCTGACAAATCACCGTAATTAAGCAAGTCAGGTTGCTCTCGTGCTTGAAAAGTAACCACCCTGCAGTAAGATCTAAAAAGATCCAAAAAGCATATCTCTGAGTACTACAATACACAAAAAGAGGTTGTCAATTCATACAACAGTTCTAAAAAACATGAAAACATTCATTCAGAAAGCATCTCATACATTGGGAAAAAGAGAAGGGGTCTACCGCTTCATTGCAGAGGTGACGTGTCTGGGATTCAAACAAATATATTTGTTCAATCTCTCAGCCAGACCATGAGCCGTGCCCCCGGTCATGCTCGCACATCAAAAGCAATACAAACAAGAACAGAAACAGACGCATAAAAGCGGCCGTGCCTTTATGTGTGGCACCGGAAAATAAAAACATAGGTAAAAGGGACTTTAGCATGCAAGAACATTGACAGGGTAGCTGAGCAGAGGAAAAGAGCACAATAATGGCCCCTCATTTGTGGCGTCCAAATGGACCTAGGAGCAACACTATAGATTTGTATTTTGTTACACACTGAAAGACGGAGGAATGTATGGATGGCTGAATGAATAACTAATAGATGTGGCAGGCAGATGACGTATAACCTGAGGAGCAGCTTGCTTTCCAAATGAAAATTTGGTTGAGAGCCCAACGGATCCAAGAATTTTGAGATGGATGCTGATACTGACTTCTATGAAAAAGAAGAATTATAATAAAATGTTTGGTACAAACTATTGATTGTCTTAATGTGAAGCACCTTTTCACTGTGGATCGACTCCCCACAACACTGTCAGAATATGCTTGCGTGGACAAACTACGTGATAACACAGAGACATAAAACTGATATTCGTTTACCAAAATATCGGTCATGCTCTACTTCGGCTCAATAACTGGCCGCTGTTTCTATCATCCTCTGGCAGGGGAATTGGTTATATGGTTGCCTGGCAGACTGGTCTGCTGGCCAACCTTCTGTTACTAAGAGGAAAGCTGCCCAGAACATAAACACATGCACAGTTAACTTTCTTTTTCCCTTACCATACTCCGCTTGGCAGGCGGTTATTAATGAGGGCCCTAGACACATAATGCGATGGCTATATTAATTCTAAGATATACTACATTTTAATCAGACTGTGTTCGTGTTATCATGTACATTACTTCTGCGTGCTTGTCACTGAATCACTTGTTACATCTACGAAAAAAATTGGATTGCGGTTCCTGTCTATAATTGCTGTAGAGTAGAATGTCTTGCATAGTTGCTGGTGATATAGTATAGTGAAAGATATATGAAGCTTTACTTGTCTTAAACTGCAGGCAGCTTCATGTTCAGGGCTGGAAATTATTTTTCCACAGCAAAGTCTTCAAACAAAGTTTTTTGTTTTTTCATGAAAAAGTGGAGCAAAGACCTTCCTTTTTTTTATCCTCCTCATCTGTTTGCTAAGCCCCATAACGTTATTTTGAGAACCAGAAGTGGAACCTTTCAGTCCCCAGCTAAATGCTTAGACAGGCTTTGCTGCTAATAGGAAGAAAGTAAAACATACCCTATGGCAGAATTTTAAAATCAGCTTATTGAAATGGCAAAGCTTTTATTGTGCCCATATTCTAATAAAAAAAAACACACAAAAAAAACAAAACAGACATTAAAAAAACAGGTTGTGGAAATTAAATTCAGAAAGCTATACCAAGAAATAGAAATAGTTTGTCTCCTTGTCTCTAGTAATTATTATCATAATAAATGATATCAGGATTATATAAGCCAGCTCTCCCCCTTTAACAGTCCATATATATAAAATCCCTACTCACCTCCACACTCCACAATCTGTGTCTCTTTTTATATCGCTTATTAAGTCTGAGCCCAGACTTTTCTCCACTAAAATAGTTCAGATTCTTTGAGCTACAATTAAATTATAATTGTGACTGTTCTTCGAGGTGTCACAATAAAGTTTAATGGCTAGCCATCAATGAAGAAGGACCTAGAAGGTTTGGCAGCTTTGGAATTACTGCTAGCTAGTAGAACTGCTACCTAAAAAAAAACCTAACAAATACAACAATGCTATAATTTTAGACACAAAAGAGAGAAAGAGAACTAAATAATGTCATTTGGCAGTGGCAGCAAAGTTATGGGACGACAGTTTTGGTAGAATTGTTGTTAATTAAAGCTGAGAAAAACACTATTAACCAGCAGCAGGAAAATAATGCTAACCCTGTCAGGGAGAACAACTGTGTGATCCAGCTATAATGTGAATTAGGTCATTAATATTTTACACTGTGGTTTGGATTACTTGTTTTGAATAGTCCTGATTAATTTTCATTAATTTTCATTTCAGTTTTATTTATATAGCACCAAATAACAATAACAGTTGCCTCTATGTGCTTTATAGTATAAGGTAAAGACCCTACTGTGATAGAGAGAAAACCACCACAATCAGGTAACCCCTGATGAGAAAGCAATTTGTGAAAGTGGTAAAGAAAAACTCCCTTTTAACAGGAACAAACCTCAAAGTTAGGCTCAAGAAGGGGCAGCCATCTATCGTGACCGAGTAAGTGGAAGGAGACAGAGCACAATATTCAGTGTGGTGGACAGCCAGAGATTATTTAGGGACTAAAATTAAAGTCAGTGCTAGGCTAAGCATAATGCTAAGCTTGTTGTACACACTGAAATGTTATCCAGAGGTGTTTTTTTTTTTATCTGAAGCATTCAAAAATTAAATATCTGGGACACCGTGAGCCCATGGGCTGTAGTGTACACCGCAAGCTTTAAAAACATAAAGACACACCTTACATAAATAATGCTAATAAAATCCAGAGAGGCAAAACAAGAGACCACTGCTTACTTTTTTATTTTTTAAAGATTTTTCTGTTAAGTAAGAAGACAAAAAGCATTATAACAGCCTCCATCAATGGACGCTTAGATATAGAAAAACAGTTGTAACGTCATCACTTAATAAGTAGGTAGGATGAACCAGACGGTAGCACCCAGCAGGTGCACCTGCAGGAAGCTGCCATGTGTTTGTTCATCAGCAGCTGAAAATAACCACTCATTTAACATCTGGCTAAAATATCTGTTCAAAACTCTATTGAGCAGTTTTTACGTTTAATATAGAATTTTGAAGATGCTCACTTTCTCTCTCTAATCCACACCAAGGGCTTTGTTTATTAATTAAGTTCACATTTAACTTGTCACTACAATATCAATAATAAATAAGGTCAACACCTCAATAACAGTGTCAACAAAAAGTCAACATCACATTTTCCTCCCTATGATAATGCATTTTAATTTTTCCCAGCGATATGACATTCATTTGTTTATGTGAGCTCACACAGCAGCACTGCACTCATTGTTTTTCATCATAAATACAGTGATATCTAATGATAAAGTATTTGAAAATGCCATGAGTGTGAAATTTTGGTATGTGCACTGCTGCACTGACTGAGAGCCATCCATTTAGCTGGAATCAATGCAGACTTAAGTGTTCAAAAGGCCCGAACACAATCAATGGGTTCGATTGATTCGTGTTGGTCAAGTAAAACACTATTACATCTCACACCGCATTGATATGCATCACCAATAAGCAAAGCACCACACAACCTCTGTGAAATGCCCTCTGTTGACCTCAACCCTGCAAGCTACCTCTTACAACATCCTCATTGTGCACTTTATCACCTTTTCAGCCATCTCGCCGAGGAAAAACACTACAAAGCGTTTTGCAGCACTAAACATTTAAGAATGTCACCTTATTCTGAAAAAAGAGCCTACCACAAAGTATACTAATGCTATATAAAATGTGAATACCATGAATACTCCAATTGTCCTCCAGCACAATTCTTTTTTCATCCCTGTTTTTTGAGTGGATCTGAATGCACTCAGGATAGCTCAAAACATATTAAGTATTCATGCTAATTAAACGTTTTGCCTTTTACAGTATTCATGAACCAAAGGGAGGCTGAGACTTGATTAAGAGAGTTGGATCCTTGTCTATGGTGGCTTGCATTCTTAAAAATGCTTTGTCATTCAAATTATTTCATAACTTTCCAAAATAAAGTTTTAAACGCAGTTGCGTAATGTCTTTCACTGAGAGGCGCATAATTGATTTGCTGATTTTAATGCATTTCTTTTTTCAATAATGGCTGAAGGAAACAGAGAGACTAATTGCACTGCTGTGTTTGTTTGTAGTGCACCGGCTTTTCAGAGAAGCCAACAAGCTTTTAGTTTCACAGCTGCTTTTTGATGGCATTTAACAACTATATCCCCAGAGGGGTTTTAATATACAACTACAGCCCCTAAGGAATCCATCCCGCTTACAATATAATCAGTCTGTAACAAAGCAATGACAGACGGCTGAGGTCACCAGCAAAGGAAAAAGCTCTTTCTGTGTGTCTGTGCGCCATTTTATGGGAGCCCCCATTGAATAGGAAGTCCGTTTGCATCTGTGTTATTACTGCAAACAAATTCGTGCAGCATTACACTACATGTGTGTAAAGATAAAAAAAAGTCTACAGCTGAAGTAGACACCAATGATTTGTCTTACTATTTCTGATATCAAGAAATGGTCAACAACTGTGTTGGACTGCACAGAGTTTAAAACCCCAGGCTCATTAGCCTCAGCTTTGTGCATTATCTAAAGCCACTTGGAGCAGACCAAAGCACAGCACAGTAATATATTCCATTTCTGCTCAGTCCATATGTCTTACTGGTTGCAGGACAAAACAGGCCCTCGGTGCTTTTGTTATTCAGTTGCGGGAAAATGCAGAAAGCCTGTTAATTTTAGTAGCTCTCTCTCATTAGTAGAGTATATATCAGGTAACAGACATCTGCAGAGGAGTGGACCTCGTAACACCTCAACTACTCTAGCCAGATGGCAGGGACAGGTTACCCCCACAGAGACCACTTAGAAACTGAAAAAAAAAAGTCACGGATAAAGACAAAGACCTGTCGGAAAACGAAAACAATTCAATAACCACGCAGTTGGAATGTTAAAACACTTGAATGTAAATTGCAATTAGAATACCAAATGCATTTAATAAGCTTTCAACTTATAAACAAACAACATTAGCTCATTAAGTTCATTTCAAAGGCACTAACGGCTGTATAAAGTGCCTTTTGTGACATTTTAAGTGTCACGGGGGAATGTATTTGTGCTTGTCTCTAAAATAACAGAGCGTTTATCGTACAGTTTTTAGGTTTTTAGTCATGGGACCATGAGACTACAGTCACATGTACACGGGTATTTTTTTTACAAAACTTTTTCCAGGTTTGTTTTGAAAAATATGCCCGTCCGCATGAAAGCTCGAAAAGCATTATCAAGCACATGCCAAAGCAACAGGCAGCGATATAACACAGTCTGACGTCAATAAAGGATATGAAGCGATGTCAGAGCACGTCTCAAACGTTCATAGTCCACTCTGGCAGGAGTTTTTCATACCTGAGATTTCAGTGATCCAAAATAGAAAAAGCCACTTACCAAAGTACCCATGTACATGTGTATGTAGCCACACGTCTGGATTCATTTTAGACCGCTCAGTAGTGATTTCTTAAACACAACTACAAATACAATTACCTCTCTCTGCAGCATATCACAGGCAGTAATTTATGTTAGGTGAGCCAAGCACTGGAACCAAAAACAAGAATATTCAATTAAATATATTCAATTTATATTCGATATATTTGAATATATATTTTATCAATGTCACCTTCTGAAAATTGTTATTTTATTTAACTACTATAATGAAATTTGGGCTTTGTTCATATTTCTAGAAATTCAAGTAGTTCACGAGGGCAATTCTGCTCATATTAAACTTAAACACTACAAATAATCTCATTCACACCCACCCAAGCACTCTGTTTAATCATTAAAATGGATTGCAAATTTCAGATTTAAGTATTGTGACTGAATATGCCTCTTACAGTCTCAGTATCGGTGCGTTTCACCTCTTCCTATTGCCAGAATGTTTTTCAGTTTGTCCCAGATTCCAGATGAGAACATTTTCACCGCCATTAAAAGTGCTTTTAACAGTGTTTTTTTTAATTGTCTTTGAGCTTCACGCCATTTGTTAGTATATCTTAGTTGGGGTTTCTGTTTAGGTTTTCCTGCACATTAGAGCTTTAAGTTTTGGTGTTTATTCTGTGAACAATCTTCAGAGAGTTTTTCACGTGAGTTGTAATCATTTTTTAGTATTTATGTTATTTAGAGAGTTTAAAGGATGTTCTAGTCATATGTTTGAGTCCTTAGTCTTTATTTAGCTTCATCTTATGTTTTAATTGGTTATTTCCTGTGTGCTTAGTTCCCTCAGTGTTTTCCTATCTATTACTTCCTGTCTAGTCTTTCAGTGTTTATGTCTTCTTCCTCTAGTGTTCCCTTGCCTCTGCCTTCACATTTGGTGTGACTTTTCTCATCTCTGTGTTTCCTAAAGTGTCTCTTTTGGTCCTTTTCTGTTTTGCTGTGAAGGATAGTTTCCTGTGGTGTGTGTGTTTTCCTTCTTATTGCATCACTATCCTGATAGTTCTCACCTGTGTTTTTTATGTTCAGCTTCATTCTCATTCCTCACCTCGCAGGTGTATATACAGCACTATACTTTATATACAGTATAGTCAGTATAGTGCTGTGTTTCCTTTGTCCTCTGTCACATCTGCATAGGTACTTGGTTTATTCTTTGAATATATATACTCCTGCATTAATTCATAGAGTATGAGTTCTCCAGCTCTCTAGTTCCTTAGTAATTTCTGGATTTTCTGTTTCTTCTGTCTCTTCAAGTTTACATTTTTTATATTTTGGGCTGGATTATCATCTTTAAAGTTTGCCAATTGATGGATTATTTTAGTCCTCTACACTCCACACAGCTAACTGTGACAAATAGAGTCTGAAGTCCAAAACTGTTTTTGTCCCATTGCCTGATCCTTAGTAATTAATACCTACTTGATACAATATTATGGGCGTAATTTTAGAATTACATAATTATTTCTCCGTATAACCAGAATACAAATACTGTGGAAAAGTGAGGCTACAGGAGTCAGAAGAACAGATTCAGCGTTCTGGTGTTTCCTTACATGGATGATTGAGCATTCATCAATGGTTACATGCCTGTTCCTAGGAAACATTATGAACTTGTCTTCTTCTCTCAGAAGCCAAACACAAGTTACCACATTAAATGTGCAACACAAGCACAAGGTGCACTTCGTATAAAAAGAACCAAAGTTTTACCATCAGCTGTGTTATGTTCTGCCCAGCCAGTCAACTTTCCTCTGTGCAGCAACACCACTGACAAGGTGGTTTCCAATTATAGAACCCAGACACCCCTCCAGTGGTTCCTTCACTTTGCCAGCACGAAACAACACATTTATTAAATCAATATCTGACCTTCTTAATTTTTTATATTGCTGCAGTCTACAACCGGGAGGATTTGCTACTGTTCAGACATGCTCCTAATTAAAGCAGACGGCAAAAATCTGGATAAAAGAAACAAAATTTTAACTCAGACAGCTCTTTTCTGTCTCCTTCTCTGTTGTAAGTACATTCTTTCCTCACCTGAAAGCTGTCAACCCTGACTTTTGAATTTAGAGAACTTCTAACACGGCTCTTCCGGACAAGAGTCTTGCAATTTCTTTTGGTATGTAACTCACCACCAAAAAAGAGAAAAGCAAGCCACTTTCTGAATCATCAAAGTATGGACAAAATGTGCTTATTAAAGTAGCAATAGCACCATCACTCTATCGCCCGATTTAGACCTCAGTAAATCTCAGTCATCATCAAACTGTCTGCGCATTCACTTTCAAGTCCAACTGAGCCACAACCAGAAATACCGCACACATAATTTTCCCCCTAATTTGGATTATGATATATTAAACTACTTATCTGTGGGAAAACAAAAGTTAAATGGAATGCACATTAAACATCATGAAATCGGTCTCTGCCATAGCTGGATCAGGGATGCGGTAAAAACAGATCTGATTTCTCCACAAAAACAAAGAAGGTGGTCACATCTGACACAATAAAAGTCAAGAATTGGTGGGCTCTTTATCCCACTGCACAGTCTGTGCTTCAGAGGTTTGTTTTTTTGTAGTACTGTTGAAATTCATCTCTGGAGTAAAAGGAAGGAAATATAAGGTTGTATTTTTATTGGCGATCGTGTATCAGAATTTCAGGAGTGGAACCACGCCTCCAAACACGGTTGTCATCTATATAGGTTCCCCCAGTTCCACGAGCTGTTCGTTCTCGTTTACATGCCCCACCCTCCCTCCCTCCTTGTTTTCAGTTTTTTAACTTCTTCACTTCTATTTAGTGCATGGGGAACTGCCAGGCCCGGGAGTTGTCGCCAGTCCCCTTCGAGGCCTTCCCCAAACCGTAGCACAACTCACGTCCAAGCATTCACCTTAACCTACTAAAATGCTGTCAAATCTAAAATGAGGACATGGGCCCAGCTAGTGAATAGCTACTCATTCCAGTCACTGCAATGCTTAACTCCATGATATTAAAGCTGGTGTAAAAAGCATGTTTTTTTTTACATTATTAGACAAGAAATTCATAATAACCTTTTAGCATACTGTAATCCCACCACGTTCAGAGGAAGGTAGAGTCTTGCACCTCTTGAGGGAAATTGAGGACATGACAAAAAACTTCCACATGTCTCTTCAGAAATGCAGCTTGAAGGCTGAAAAAAAAAACCCTGATGACGAGCTAATACATGGTGGCACAATGCATAAAGCAGAGGACTTTCACCTTGGAGAGTAGGCCAGAAAGTCAGCACTACCTTTGAAGGTGGTCTGGTGGAAGCGCCTTTAGTGTGGGAGTATGGCCGAGTTTGCAGTTTTGATATCATCAGAGAATCCCATCTGATGATGGCAAACAGTTATTCAATATGATGCTCAGACCTACAGCCTTATTAAATACTGGCTCGGGGGAAATATGCAAGAGGATATACCTCACCCATTATGGCACACTTTCTATGTATTATTTGAAAACTCTGCTGCTCATAGATTTAAAAACGCACTGCAGTGCACAACTGAAGCATTTATTTGATTGTAGATATAGCAAAGCTGTCTGAAGTTCTGAAATGTACTAAAGCATCCTGTAAGATCTACTATCATTGATTTACAGGGTATGTCCTGGATTTTTAACAATGTGATGGGCATAAAAATGATTCGCTGTCTTTTTTACACTGCCTCTTCCTTAACATTCACGTCATTTATGGCTATTGTGAGTCCTGATAGTGAGATGGAGCATGACAAAAAGGAAAAATACCTGACATTTCATTCTGTTATAGCACACCCACTGCATGAGAATAGTTTGGTTTCAGACTGTCAACTCATCCTTAACCTCAAGCAGAAGCTTGCTGTGTGAGTACAGAAAATGCTCAGGGACAAAATATCGTTAAGGTACATTAAGGTCATATTCCACTCCACCTTTAAAAACAGCAAGCAGCATGGTAGTGGTGTGTTTAGCACTGGCACTTCATAACACTTCTAGGTTCTTCCTGTGCTTGCCTGGATTTTCTCCAGGCACTCTGGCTCCCTCCCACACTCCAAAGACTTGCATGCATGTTAGGTTAATTAATGATTTTAAATGGGCCTTAATGTGGATGCGAGTGTGTGTGTGGTTCTTGTCTCTCTGTTTGCACAGTGATGGACTGGCAAGTTGTCCAAAATATATTCCACCTCTCGCCTGCCCTCAACTGGGATACATTCCAGGACTATGGTGAATTTGGTCTGGAGTCTAAAGCGCATTGATTGATTAGCAAAACTAAAAAAAATGCTATACAGACATTCAGTCCATCTCCATCATTCAGTCTTCCAGCTGAAGACTGAATGATGAGGGATCTCCGTTAGCATAAACATCTTCCAATTGTTTTGCAGCGGTTACATTCTGAGGTGCGAGTAAACAAACTCACACCCTCACACTACCCTGCGGGAAGCTACTGCATGCCAGAATTTGTGTGAACACACTTCATCCCGTACGTCTTGTGTGTCTACACGTGTGCATGTGAGTGTGAACGAAAGACCAGAAGTGATAAATTCTGAATTCAGGTTGTTAATTTTTTATAAAACCCTGACTGCCCGCGTGCGGGATTTGGCTCATGACGCAAAGCTGCAGCCCAGAAGCTTCCTGAAGACCACAAAAATAAGATGAAATGAAAAAGTAAATACACCACCACACACCACATAAAGGTTACGAGTAATTAGTGAGTATTGTGCTTTCTCCTGATACCTGTACATATATATTTATGAATGCTGTTGGTCACAGAAAATGAAAATGTATAGATATATTTTCATATTTAGTCAAACGAACAGTGGAGACAACTGAGTTGTTTCTCACACAGTCAAGATAATTTCCAGCTTTCTTTTTTACTTTTTCAAAACCCTGCAGCTCCTGAAATATATCTGGTAAGGTACAGTTAATCCTTGAGTCATCTTGCGCTAAGTGACGTAGATGCATACAGGCAAGTAGGGAATTCCAGAGGGAAAGCAAGGAAGTAGGCCATGGTCATCCTGTTCCCTAAGATGCCCTGCAGATGCATGACTATTTTTTTTAATGCTGCTGCATTTAGAAAATAATGAAATCAACTGTGACTGACTACTTCCCTAGCCATGTAAGCAGCCATACGTGACAGAACAATCACGTATAGCAGGGAACCCCTGCTTGCATGAAAACCAAAGCCTGGCCATAAAGGAGATGAGGGTTTTAAGCTATTTAATGTTTTTAGACATAGATTAAAGACTATTTCAACAACTGCACAGTTTCTGTAAATGCTTAAAGTTTAGAACCCATGGGCATCACCAAATGCTGTGTTTCCTCCCTTGAGATCCACTGCTAGGCCTTTACCTTTAGTTGCTGCTCGTTTGTTGGTCACCCTGAATTCAGTTTTGTCTTCAGTAACTGAAAAGCATGCTCTGTTGGGTTGATATCAGATGACTTGGCCACTGAAAAATAGCCCATTTCTTTGCCTTGCGAAACTCTTGTGCTTTGGGTCATTATGTATTTGCACTGTGAACACTGATCAGTTCTGCATTATTTGCCTTGATCTGATCAGACAGTGTGGCTCTGTACACTTCACAATTCATCCTGCTACTTCTGTCTACAGTGACATCATCAATAAATACTAGTGACTGGTTCAACTAGCAGCCATACATGTCCATGCCATAACATTGGCTCCATCGTGTATAATGATGTAGTGATGTGGCATGCTCCTCCCATGTTGTAAGGGGGGGGGTAACCAAAGAAAGAATCCTGTAATAATTCACTTCTTCTTCTTCCAACTTTTTTGGTCCTTTTGGGTACTTCCTTCTTTTCCCTCTATATCTTCACCAAAACCGAACTCATTGCCATTGCTAATAGTTTTTTCCTTTTCCTTGGAACGGCACTGCAGCAACCAATCTTAAAAACACAGATTTGGGAAAACCCTTTTACAACAAAACCTGGAACATAATGCAGTCAGAACTGATTACCTTCAATGAAGCCTATTTAACAACAGCAACAAATTATTAGCTCTTTAATAAAGTTGTTAAGTTAAAAGCTGACGTTGTCTATGAATAAATTGCTTACTTTCAGCTCAGCAGCAGTCTCCACAATGGTTTTAATGTACCGTAGTTTCTCTCTGCTCGACTGCTCTCTGTTTTGTTTCTCTGTTTCTCCCTTTTGTAGCAAAGAATCACATCTTCATTACAAAGAATACATTAAGAATTTATTGAGAAAAAAAAATTATTCCCAGAACTAATGTTTTGGTTCAAGAGCAGGTATGATTTCAGTGAACCCAGACTTTGTCTTCCTCATAAAAAAAACAAACTTGATGCTTCTTTGTACATCACAGGCAAGGATGCTGATAAGTAGAATAACATGAAATGCAAGGCCAGCGAGTGTTTTGCAAGCTCACAAATGTGGATGTGCATATGCCCTTGATCAGCCTTTATACAGTAAAAACAAAGTGGGGACCTACTGGTAAAAACATCACTCAACAGCACTATCAGTGTTTCAAGTCTCTGCAGGGTACCTTTTGTAGATTTCATTTTTGGCTTGAACAGCTCTGACTCATGTTCCTGTGTTCCTGCTGTTGGAGAAAATGACAACCTGAGAAACTTAATTAAAACTCTGTTGGCACAGGGTAAGGTTGCATAGGGGGAAAAAATAATTTAGTTGCAAACCCAAAAATGCTAAACCCTGAAGACTGCCGCTCTCATCCCTTTCCAAGTCTTAAAGTTGAAAAACTTTAAGGTTGAGTATATTTAAAATGTTAGCACAAGGTAAAAGAGATGACAAATGCTTCGGACAAAAACCTGCCCATCTCCGCCTACTCTCCAACAGATAATTTCCCCATATTCCTCTTTACAGCACTGTGCTCACTGTCCTCCAAGCATCCTCATGAGATCTCATCTCTAATGAAATCAGCGCACCCCTCTAACTAATGTAGCCATGGTGACTATTTCCCAAATGAGCAAGGTGACCTTCAGTGAATGCATCCAGGAAAAATACAAGCAGATTATAATTTGCCTTAAATAGGACAGATCTATTTCAGACTACAGAATGATATTTAATGCACCATTGGACCTCATTGTCAGTAGTATGTGTAACATGGCTTGCAGGCTTCACTAGTTTTTAAAGATTATTCATCAATATTCATAATACTACCGTCCTGTAAGTTTGAAAGACAGGGCCTAGCTTTCCGCATGTCTGTGGAGAGGCGGCTGATGGCGTCCTGTCAAGTGTCAAGTTTGTGAAAGGTAAAAGCTGAAGCCCTTTGCGAGAGTGACACTGACATGTTTTGATATGACAAACCACCTATGTTTGGAGTTAGACTTCAAAAAGCATGGATCGGACTGATGTCAAGGAGGTCACGGCCACAAATGGATGGATCAGAATTATTCGAGCGCATCTGACGGATGCTTGCTCGGATTGGGAATTGGGGTGTTCACACGCCGTGTCAACTGACCTCTGGCTCTTCGTCATGTTATTCAAACAGTATTTGCAAGGAGGTCACAGAAGCAAGGCTGCCAGCAGAAAATCGTTAGCTGTTTTTAATGGCTAAACTTGGTTTTATTAATGTTATTTTATGCCTGAATGGACCAAATTGAAGAAAAAAATTTTAATCACCTTTTTGCAGAAACTGTCCTTTGCACTCGGGCAAAAATGATACCTTATTAACAGTTAAACGCAACGCATTTACAACAGTGACATTTTTTCAGATTTAGATCTGCAAAGACAACGATTTTGCAAAGATAATTTCAGCTAACTCGTAAAAGGCTGTAACACCGGAAAGCTGAATAATCCTACTGGGTCACATTTTGTCTCTGATGATGATGTAAGTGCAGAGATTGTACAAAATGTGAAGAGATCCACTAATGGCTCTGTAATAGGAGCGGTCAAGGCCAGCATTTCCATCCTTCCCTATGGACTCCTATGAAATCCATCTCCCATTAATAAGCACGTTGTCCCCGGCCATTCATTAGCCAGTCAAATCCCCCAAGTGACATGAATTCAAATCCAATTCATGAGTCACAGCTTTTAACTGCATCAAAAAGCCTTTACAGTTTTAAGCAGAGACATAATATAAGCTTGAAAGTTAAACCCAAAAGCCAGTATCCATTATAGAAACCATGTCACAGTCATATTGTGAAGATTAAAGTTAAATGTGAAATCTGAAAATCAAACATCATTTGTATATGGAATACCGCTTTAGAGGTCACAGCCATACTTTTGCATATGACACATATAGGAAACTTTTCTCTGTTCCAAGAAGAAAAAAGCCATTTTAAACTTTTATTTATTTATTTTTAGTCTTCAAACCAGTGGTTACGTTCCCTACCCGGAAGACAAACACTATCACTGCCACTAGTGATGAACCATGAATTATGCATGCTACTCAGATGGGCTGCTTTTTTTTTTTCTCTGTCTCAAGGAAACAAAAATGCAAATTGCAGATGACCTTGTTTTCTTGAGGGTTGTTTGACTGTACACCGAAAAAACTGCGGCACACCTGCTAGCCAGCCTTGGCGGTCACTTGACTGTTGATGCCCCCCTACCACCACCCCTGCAAATTTAATTAATTTAATTTGTGACTATATAAACTATACTCTGTACCACAAAAGAGGCAATACATTCAATTTACACCTCCACGGTAGCCATGTGGCCTCAAGGGTCTGAATAAGATGAATGAAAGCCTGGATTAGGAGCATGGAGGCTTCCCTTCCTCTATCTTGTGGCTTATGTTAAAATCTATAAATGCAACCTAATTTCAACTACTTAGCATCTAATCAATAGCAAGAGTTTGCCACGTTTAGCTTTCAACATCTTTTACATTTCTTACAAAATGTCGAGGTCAGTGGGAGTCCACAAATGGCCTCTGAACATAAGTGAAATGTGTGATTCATAGTGAACTGACTTTTATGGGTAATAAACAGAGTAATATACACTCACTGCATGCTTCATTAAGTATTCATTAGGTGTTCAACTGTTCATTAAAGCAAATATCTAATCAGACAGTAACATAGCAGCATTAAGGCACATTGACATGGTCAAAACTACCTGGTGAAGTTCAAATTGAGCATTAGAATGAAGAATTAAGGTGATTTAGGTGACTTTGATCGTGGCATGCTGGTGCCAGACATGCTGGTCTGAGTGTTTTAGAAAGTGCTGATCTACTGGGATTTTTTTTTTTTTTTTTTTGAGCAGTGAGCAGCAGTTCTCTAGACAGAAAAATGCCTTGTTTATGTCAAAGGTCAGAGGGAAAATGCCTGGTTGCTTTAAGTTGATAGAAAGGCAACAGTAACTCAAATAACCACTTGTTTCAACCAAGGTAGGGGGATAATACAGCATGCCACAAAGCTCAAATCATCTCAGACTGGTTTTTGATCATAGCAGAGAGTTTACTGTCCTCAGCTGGTCTTAACAGTCACCAGCTCTCAGGAGGGATGCATTATGGATGTTGAACCGGCAAATCTGAAGCATTTATGTGAGGCTATCATGTCGATATGAACCAAAATCTCATAGGAAAGTTTACAGCTCCTAATTGAATTTAAACCAGTTTTAAAAGCAAAAAGGTGTCCCACCCTAGTATAGTGTACCTGAAGAAGCGACCAGTGGATTTCTTCATATTATGGAGTCTTATTCAGCGAAGATGATGCGGTTTAGATGTTAGGGTAAAATCATGAATCATATAGTAATGTCTAAACTTTCACTGATGCATGGTTAATGTTTAAAATCAGTCATAATGGGATGTAGCAGTAGGACTAGAACTCAGACCTCAGTTAAAGTTGGACTGTAGAAGTTTATACCAACAAAAATGTGAAAATCGTCAAGCTTTCCATGTTTACAATTAATACAAATGTTATAAACTCTGATTGCTTTTCATCTTTTGTATTTATCATGTGGATTCTATTCATGGACCTGCACTGATGGATTTTTTCTCATTGTGCTGTTTATGTTTATATATAACTGTAGTTATTCTGCTGTTTTTTTCTTCTACCTGACCAGGAACAATGGTTGCAAATTACCAGCATGCTAACTCTGGTGCAATTACTTTAATTGTCCAATGTCTATAAAACCAAACAATAAAAGTAAACAAGTAAATAAATAAAATACCAGCTCAAGCCCGGTCAGTGACATTTATGTCATTCCCTATTTCTTCCTCTCTCTATTTCGCCTCTCATTTCCTGCCTTCTACTCAGAATATCAAATAAAATACATAAAAATACCCCAAATTGCTTCTTGATGATGAAATTGATTTAGTTCAAAAGAGAAATGGAGGACTTTTTTATTGGAAAATTTACCCACAGTGGTTCTCATAATGCAAATAGAGAAGTACCCAAGCTATTTAGAAGAAAATGTGGCTCATTTATTTATCCTTTGTTAAGATTAGAGTAGAGCTAGTGGAAGTTGGTTGTTAAGATGGTGAAGCGCCACTGCAGGGCTACTTTCATATTTCATGACAATTGCGGGTTAGTTCACGTGTGTGTGGCAGGCTTACTGATAATAGTTGACAGATGTGACGGGAGACATGTGAAGCTCAGAGGCATATCAGTCATGAAAAATATGCTGAAAAAAGAAAGGGGAAATTGATATATGCATGTATATACATGTATAGACACAGCATTGGTGGAGCAAGAAGCACATTAAAAGAGGAAAGATGAAGATATGAAAACAGGAGAGTAACTGTACATCATGTTGAAACTATGTCCTTAAAGCAGCAGCATTTGTGAATGTGCCCATGCCAGATGTGCCCCTGCCCTTATTTAGTTAAAATCCATTTTCTCAAGCAGATGGTAACTGCAATCTTACTATCTCTGTCACAACGTGGTCACTGCACATGCAAACTCTGCCAACAACACAGTGCTATGCCTTTTACACTTCAACTTTAGACACTTGCTGAAGTCGTCTTCTAATGACAGGTGTCGGTGCACGTCATCAAATCACAGTCGGGGTTTGTTCCACAGTTTTCTGCAAAAATGACTTTTGCAAATTGTCACAACAATCTCCCACCGTGATTTTTGTGCCATCTGGAAATCCGTATGCTCATTATTGATTTCAAAATTGCTGTTAAAGTTTCCAAAAAGTTCTTACTGTCCCTCATTGTAATTTGATGAGAGCTAATGCAGTAGTGTAGTGCGAGTGCGAAACAAATCCCTGCAGATGACACAGAGGCAGACATGCTAACGCACTGGTGCTCCATCATGTCAGTGTTGCATATAAACCAGATGAGCTACTGTGCGCAAAACTTGGGAGGTGCAAAACCAACCGAAACACCAAAAGTGACCAGTACGCAATTGCAGGGGCCTGAAGTCTGTTGCAAATACATTAAGTGAGATCACCAAGAAAATCACTGAATGTGAGGGAGTTCTTTTCCCACTTGAGCTGTGTTAGATTAGAGCTCTAAACAACACTGCTTGTCATACTCGCTCATGATAAGCATCTCACTGCCACCACAGAGCATCTGGTCACCACAACTTGAAACACCATTTGATGAAAATGCATCGTTTTAGTCTTTATCTAAGGAAATACGAACATTTAAAAATGCTTTGCTGTCATGCATTCTATTAAAATTCAACATTTATCAGCTTTTATATTTTTTAAAACTGCATCCTGACGGAAATAATGAAAATATGAAAAATCTGCCCTCCGTCTAAAAGCAATCAGCATATCTTAGACTAGAGCAGTTGCTAGCCCAGCAACACTCTTTATTACCCTGTTATGTGTAACATGATCAGCACAGCACAGCCAGCCAAGTGCTCAGGAAATCACCCAGCATCAAGCCGGCAGTCTGGAGTGGCTTTGGCTTGTAACCCCTTACAAGGCTGTCCTTCAAAAATGGGTTTCAAGCATTTTATTAGCCTAGCAGATGACCAGTGAAGGCAAAAGAGCCAGGGGAGGGCTATGAATAACAAATGCCCGTTCCTACTGGTAAAAATTACATTACCAGTCTCCTCCACTTCACATGCACTGTTGGAGCTCTGCTTGTGTTTGAGTTTCGCCATTTCAGCAAATCTCAGTTTTACGAAGCTTTTAAGTAAAGCATCTACTGTAGTGACGAAAATACAGCATGCAACACACCATCAAGTCCAATGAACAGAAAATATATATTGCGTTAACCTAGTAAAAATGCAACAGCCACTAGACTTGTAATGTACCCCTCGCTTGCCAGCCTTGTTAAAGAGTTACATAAGAAGAACAAAACAAAAAGACACACATGCAAATATCATGACATCATGAGGCTTTAAGGCTGCCCTCTTTAAAAGACTTTTTTTTTTTTCGTTTGCAGTTCTTCAAGACTCCTGTTAAGCCCTAGGCTATATTTTCAATTTCACCTAAAAGAAATTTCCAAATTTTAGTCAGTAACAGCTATGAGACACCGAGATAAAAATGGGAAGACTTGTGTTATATGGATGAGAGACAGTTGGGATCATTTTGAAATAAAGTCAGTCTCATTTTGCTTATAATCAGCTGAGATTGAAAAACTCCATTTAGCTACTCTAAAGACTTTCAGCTGCATATCTTATCAGCATATCTGATCATCAGGAAAAGAGCACAACAAATTAGAGATGTCACGAGAAATTTTTTGATACAAAATTCTAAAAAACATAATGGTACTTTGTTTTTACTATCGTAGGTATCTCAAGCATATGTGTATATACATACATATATATATATATATACACATACATATACATACATAC
The DNA here is from genome assembly GCA_015108515.1 of Hemichromis elongatus. Taxonomy (NCBI): domain Eukaryota; kingdom Metazoa; phylum Chordata; class Actinopteri; order Cichliformes; family Cichlidae; genus Hemichromis; species Hemichromis elongatus. The sequence continues at coordinate 37,622 of VUQR01024935.1, read as the reverse complement.
ATACATACATACATACATATATATACATACATACATACATACATACATACATACATATATATATATATATATATATATATATATATAGTGGTATTTCTTTAGTGTATTGTCTGTCTTGTTAATGTCTGGAGTA
>VUQR01024935.1:21243-31550 GCA_015108515.1 Hemichromis elongatus | reverse complement strand
CTTTGACTCATTATTCTTGCTTTTCTTCTCTTCTTCTCTCCAGTATGACACATCTTTCTGACCTAAATGAAACAGCTTTGCGTAATATTCTGGATGCTCTGTTATTAAAGAACATTTAAAAATATACAAGTTATGGGATGAGGTGGTTTTATAATTGCGAAAGAGACTATGTCCGTTGTTTCTTTTTAACCCTTTAGCGCTGCACGGCATATAACATATAGTTTATTCATCATCTTCTTCCTCGTTAGAGCGCAGTAAATGTTTGGAACCATATGTTACAAAAAAAAAGTGATGTAAAACAGAGGTCAAGCACAGTCTTAGCAGAACGATATACTGTAAGCCTCTGAAAGTTAGGACTAAATAAGAACCGAAACACTTCTTTGCTCAGTCAGCCACACAACGCCCATCTTTATCGAGGGGGAATTAAAAGGAAACAAGCCGAGGAAAAGCAGTTTCCTTTTATATTTTGTCCTTACCGTCGAAGACCTTGAAAGGACGACGGCCACGACATCCTTGATTTCTTCAGCCCGGGTCGGTGCCCCGTGTCCACTGCGTAAGTCCGGTCCATGTTCCTCGGGTTGAGGTATCTCTCGGTGTCCGAAAAGCCTCTTTGTCTCACACGGTCGTTCTTGCGCACTACCAGCGCGTGGTGGAGCGGAGAGAGCGCTGCCTGATTCTGCTGCCTCCACAGATGTTTGGGCGCCTTTGCACTCACGCCGGTTCCGCCGCCAGCGACCAGAGGCGCCGTGCCTACTTTCCCACAGGCGGGATCCATCCTCCTCCCCACGCTGGTTATAAAATTGTTTTTTTTAAAAACTAAATCTACACTTTGGGAGCATTTAAGTTGAATGAGTCAGGAAAGCTTACAGGAGGTTGACTAACAACTGCGAGTTCATGTGTTTTATTTTGTTTTATTATTTTTTAATAAAACAAAATAAAATAATATTACTAATGAGACAACTTTGTTTTGTTTTTTGTTTTTTTTAGTTACTCTGGGTGCTTCACGTCCAGTTTTTGATTTTTAGCTCACGTAATGAGCTTAACTCCATCAACTTTATCGCTGACACCGTGCGCAAACACACTGAAGCAGTGAGATAAAAACAAATCCATTTACGCATCACGAGGAAGACCTTTAAACTGCAGTATTGGGGATGTGTCCCTGAGTAAAGCTACGAGAAAGAACTCTTAGGTCAGTCTGGTTTCCAAGTGCTCCCCACCTTCTCCGCACACGCCCATTTGTGCAAGGTGCTTGTATTGCTGCGGCAGTGCGAGATGTTCAGCACAGGATGGTCCAAAAGAACGAATAGTCTCCACACATGATGCAAACTTGTGCAAAACCAGCTCAAGGTAACTTGGCGCAGAGTTACGCGTAAAAGCATCCGGACCTGACAACACTGTCTCCCGTCTTCATGTCCCCTGCAGGAAAAAAGCGGCGACAGGGTATAGGGAACAGGATAATACATTAAACATGAGGGAGCCACCCAAAGTACCTCCCCCAAAAACCTCCATGATTGAAAAAAAAAAAAATCAGGGGGTGGGAGTGGGCAGAGCCTCTATATCATATAATACCACTGAACCAGTTTTATGACACAATAGTCCAATTGAGATTTGGGTTTAACACACACACATACACACAAAGAAACAGTTTTTATGGGGATGAAATGGATATAATTGAGAAAAAGAGAATCATTTTTATAGCAGCTGACATTAAACACACTGCAGGTAAAACAAGTTCACCTTCACACTAATTAATTAAACCGTTCCTGTGATGTCCACAGGGTACAGGGGAGCGCAAACATCCAGGCACCTTGTTAAATCTCCCCCCAGACTCTCTTCTGTTTGTCTTCATTTTCAGGGAAAGGGGGGCTATCAGGGAAGAGTGCTTTATTTTCTTCCTCTCCTCACACTTCCCTTGCTGCTCAAGCCCATTACTCAAGAAAATAACAGCGGGGAATGTCATTTCTCCAGTTAAAGCGCAGAAATGTAATCTGAGAAATGAGGTGAGAGAAGACTGAAGTGGCTAGTAAGAGTATTGGTAGCAGGACAGTGGAAGGAGAATAAAGAGCACATGCTTGCCATGTATGCATACACAAGAAGCTCGTGTGTTTGCTTTGTATGCGTCCAAGTTTACCTACTTAAGCCAACCAAACGCCCTACAACAACACGCACAGCAGAACCAAATACTCTGCATAAACTCTAAGAACTGACCTGAAACTTAAACCGCAGGCTATAGTCATTTCATTTACTTTCCATTGCTTTGTTGCTAAACAAGGTCATAGGCATAAGAGTATTCCAACATGCATTTGGGGTCACCCTAAACAAACACAATACTGACTACTTGTTTAATATTACAAAATGTTTCCCACTAATGTTGCAAACAGCTAACATCTGTTGACATATAAATCTGTCAGTAGCCAGCACAGGCATGTGTAATCTTTTGCATGCTCTGTTATTAAAAATATTAAAAAGCTACAAGTTATAGGGCGGGGTGGTTTTAATTGTGAAAAGAGGGATTATAGGCAATGCTTTAATGCTGATAACACTCGATTTCGTCTTCTTCTTTTTTTAACCCTTTAGCTCTGAGCTGCTCATAGCAACACAAACACGTTTGGTCAACATACTGAAAATACTGACACAGCAGAACATTTTAAAGTCAAATGACTGTAACTGAATTAATGTTTATCCCGGCTGTCATTCTTGAAACATCTGTGACATTAACCGGCCTATGCTTGACCTCCTTCATGATTGTTTGATGGATATTGCCTCTGGATGTTTTAGCAAAGTGGATCTGGTTCAGAAGAATTTTTGTATATTATTCTTTTATCAGTAAGATTTTTTTTTTTTTTTAAATGTAGCGCAATGGATGAGTCAGACACACGAAGGTTTATTATACTGTTTAAAAGAGAAAAACAGACAGGTGATTGTTATGCATTGTGACAAATTTGGCACAAATTTGCTTTTGTGTTAATAAAAAACTGTCTTCCATTTATATTAGTCTATGAGTTGAATGCTGCATGCTGAAATGCCCCTAACATTAGATATATGATTTTTTTTTTTTTTTTTACTGGTTTGCAAGGGAGGGTCTGATTGAGCGACAATTAGATGTGGAAACAATGTCCCCCTCTGGCTGTCCACCTCAATAATCACACTGCGCCATTTCTGGCACAGGATAGATGCAGGTCACAAGTGTTTGAATATCTTATATTTATTTTTATATACACAGTGCTCAAAATATATAAATAAAATTACATGTTCTTGGACAAATGTTAGTGGTCTGTGAATACAGGCCTTAATTCCACCTTCTTTGTTCTATTTCTGACAGTTTAGTCAGAAACACGCACGAGTAGCCCGCTGGAGGTCAGTTTTCTAGCGCCCTTTTTATGATCGCAAGCGTGGGTGTGCCATGCTGAAGGAGGAGATGGACTACCTGTGCAGCCTGAATGTAGTGCCTGTGTAAGTTTACTTTTTAACGCTCAGTTTTGTTACTTTTGAGTTCAAATTTTTGCCTCTGAGTGTCTGCACATTGCCACCACTCCTGCCTGCACACAGGCATCACATGACAATACCTGTTCATCTGCTTGGATTTCCACCAAAGCAGGTGAAAGAGGTTTTTATCTCTGAAGTTTAACCGACTTTGTGTGACAATGTGTTCAAGCATTCCCTTCATTATTTTAGAGCACATTTAGAATCTGTTTATTTCACATGTCACACCAATTTTCCCCCAATATATGTTTCTTTTCTGTTTGTGCCGAATTAAACCGCTAGGAGATAATGGGAACGAGATAAGTATAGTGCAGTCAATAATTAGTGATTACACCTGATTGCTCCAATACTGATCTTATTAGTACTGGAGGATTCTATCAGACACACTTTGTTGATATACATTAAGTCGTTTTTTTAATCACAACGCGATTATCTAAGCTTCCTATAATAACTATTTTTGGCGCAAGCCTAAAAAATATTTGCCTATAAATGTTTTTTGGGGGGGGCTTATGTTTCCTCACATGCAGGAGAATGAACTCAATCAGTTCCTCACAGTGAGCTGTACAGACTTTTAATGAAGAAAGAAAAAAAAACAGAACTGCTATTAGATAGTTATCAGGGGAGAGAAAGTGGAATCTCTAGCCTGTATCTATAACCTGTCTGTGTGTGTGCGTGTGTGTTTATATAAAATGAAAAATAAATAAGTGTTTATTTCCAGCTGATCTCTCACATAACACTCCAGATATGACATTTTAGTGTTTGGAAAATCAATACAGCGGTAGCTGATTTGATCCAGTATTGCGCTGTTATTGTTCTGCTCTTCTCAGTTTATGTCTTTTGAGACATTTTTTTCTCATATTAATAAGTTAATTAATACCTCTTAGTTGGTGTTTGAGCTACTCTGTTGATTTGCTCGTAGCGTGTTGCGAAAGAAATCCACACACACTCATTTGTATTTAATGTGAACTGTATACAAAAGACGGGCCGAACTGCTGCAAAAATCCCACCCAGATGCCTGATAATCAGGGCTATGTAGCACAAAAACTGTGGCGTTCTCTGTAAGGATGTTAATACAATCAGCCACACATGTGAAGCCATATTATCGGTGAGATAATTCAACTGAAAAGCTTCAATAGGCACCAACATGACAAAAAGGGAGAATCAAGAGCTAAGGATTCTTTCTTCTTCTTCTTTCTGTTCCTCCCTTTAGGGCATCATCTGTCTCCAGCTCAACCAAACCCCAGCATCCTCCTCCCTCACATCAATCCTATAAATGTCCTCCTTCACTACGTCCGTGAATCTCCTCTGTGGCCTTTCTCTTTTTCTTCTGACTCTATATTCAACATCCTTTATCCAATATATCCATTGTCCCTCCTCTTAGCATGTCCAAACTATCCCAACCTGAGCTGTCCCACTGATGTACTCATTTTTAATCCCACCCACTAAAATTTTAGCTCCTTCAACTCTGCCTCCAGCTCATCCCCCTATCTTTTTCTTACACCAAACCATCATAGCAGGTCTCACTACCTTCTTTTAAAGCTTGCCTTTTACTCTTTTTGCTATCCCTTTGTTATAAATCACCCCTCTGGTCCCTGACTGCACCAACTTCTTCACCTGTGTTGTGCACTGTCCAGTACTTTGGATGTTTGACCCCAGGTATTTAAACTCATCTACATTCATTACCTCCACTCCTTGGACAAAAAACTCCAGTTCCAGTCGCTGGAACTGGTATTCACCCGATACCTGTAGTATCCACCTGTCAGTCAAAGTGGTGATAAATGGCTTGGTATCTGAATAGCTCTATTCTCCTCTGATTGAGCACAAAAGCCTCACTCAGCCAATCACACACACATTCATACAGCACTTTATTCTATGCCTAAGCACCTTGTATAAAATGTAAGCACACACTCACACTCCAATGAGCACATCAGGGAAAATTCTGTTTTTTTCCCAAGGATACCTAGTAGATGACATACTGTACCTTGTTAGCTGAGCTATTCAAAAACAATCACCTTGTATATTTGTGATGAAGATAACATAAAGTCCAAGAGGTCTATGATTAATTTTTGGAGGATGCATGAAGTACCGGTATCCCAGTTCAAGGAACTGCAGCTTTTGGCGCTTCTGTGGCAGCTTTATTTTTCAGCTCTGGAGATTGTTGGCTGTTATTTAAACTGAGCAAGTTGTCATCAACTATTTGCCACCGCTACATTATTTATAATATCAGCAAATCAGCTTCTTTTTGGATATTACAATAAGCTTGTGTTTATACATTGTAAGGCTTTGGGGGGACTCCAATTTGGTCTAAAGCTCTACATTCTTTAGAGCCAGTAGCTGTTACGTAGTGGGTAAATACTGGTGGGTTTATTAGTCTTAGAAGAGAAGCAAGGACCAAAATATTGAAACTGTTTAATGGAAATCATTCTTCTATATTAATTATGCGAGGGCATCTAATGGTGCACTACTTTTTGACCATTTCATTAACACTGAAGACAGTCTCATACAAAGTTAATATCACTAAATTTTACTAAAACACTGCAGTTGGACCATTTAAAACGGCACACCTTTCAACCCTAATGCACTCCCACTGAATTATGAATGAATGGAGCTCGAAGCTACGTTAAGACATATGACCTTTGTTAAAACTCTTCCCAGCATCCATTTCCTCCCTACACCTCTTTTTTTGTCTTTAATTGATCATCCCATGTTCGGTTATGAAAGGAGTCAAAATTTTAAAATAATGGCTTTTGAGTCGGTCAAAGCTGAGGGACAATTAATCATAAAAACAATCAGTAACATAATCAAAATGTTAACAAGCATATAATATATTACACCACAAAACACCGTGAACATGTAACAGTCTTTTTGGTGCTGCTGGCAGATTAATTTAGAGGGAAATGACAAGAAATGTTCCTCTTTCTCCTTTAGAAAAGGCTCCTAGGACAGCACAGAGAAGTCAATACAGCTACGTGAAGTAGAGAAAGAGATGACAGACCCCTTCCTGCCTTTGTCTTCTTAAAATAATCGCTCAAAACCATCTTTAAAAATACCAAATCCCTGTCTCGCAATATGCAACACGCTTTTCAAAGAGTGGTCAGCAGCCCACACTTGGGAATAGTCTGCCCTTTTGTGAAGTTCAAATAAAAGTTTGATGACCGTGATTCACAGAGGACTGGCTGTCTCTGTATTTAATATCTGACACTTTTTTAGCATTATCACAGTGCCATAATAAATTATTCAGTATTGACTATGTTTCTGTATTATGGGTAGCAGTTTCTGCTGCTTATACAGTGCAGCTGACAATGTGTGACACATCAAGCTGCAGACGACACTGCCAGAAACAAAGACAAAAATATACTGTATTTCCTACAATGAAGATGCTCTTGACGTGTAACAGCAATTTTGAAGATAAAGACAGCCTTTCAGCGCTATTGTGAATCAGAGTTGCCTTGAAAATTGCTCTGGCTGCCTGAAAATGTAATTTAGACACAACTGAGTGTCACCAGCTTCTCGTGCTTCCTTACAAAAGAAGTCTACAAGTCAGCGGCACTGTCTTCTTGCTTAAAGGGTGTTCACAGCGCCCTATAACCAATTCTTCAATCTTAGGCTTAATAAGAGCTGCTCATTTCTATGTTGGTTGTTTGAGTCAAAAGTTGCCAAAGAGACAAAGGGAAAAGGACAAATGAGGGGCGCCAAGGGGAAAATCAGAACAAGCCCATACATTTACATTCACATCTGGGAATGATGAGCCACTGAACAATGTTATGCAGGTAGCACAGTGTGCGTGCCGAGCTTTGTGAAGCATGCCAACGTGACCAAAGACGAGTCCGAAGAGTGCCACTTTCTCCTTGGTTTGATGAGTAGATTCTGTCACGTTTCTAAGTGCGATACTAACACAAGACAATGGGGATTTTCCACTGACAGATAGGTTTGACCACTGAAATTATATGCTTCTTCAAAATGCCTGAATATATTTCCTTTTCTGAGTTAAATTATGACTTCCCCACTAGACCACTGGCTCTGATACAGAATGCTGTTTGGTATATTGTTCCTCTCCCCCCTCAGAGCAAGCTGGTTGGAGGCTTGGTGTTTGTCTGTGCCAAACCTCATTTCATCTGAGGCGCTCATTCTCCAACATTCTCCAGAGAGGCTGCGATTCTTTTCTTAGTTGTGGTGCAATCTTGTTTTCCAATCACGGAGAGGCTGCGAGGCTACACTACAGACTGTACAATATGTTAAAAAACAGAGGATAAAAATAAACAGCAAGTAAAAGAAATCGGCGCACTACACAATAGATCAATCAAATGCATGCTTCAGTCCTTGCTTTTAACTTATTTAGCATGTTTCACACGGTGAATTACATTCACTCTTTTAAGATTAGTGAGTGTCAGTGCTGACAAACAGAACTCGATTAGACCTCGACATCTGATGAGTCACATTCTTAACAGCATGTAGCCGACAGGAATAATTTAAATGCCAATGGTTTGCATGTAATTTATCCACTAAACAACAAGCACACTTTGCACTGCTGCCAAATCATGCTGCATCTGATTTCTTACCTTTCTGATTGTTTCTATTCATTTCGCCACACTTTGAAACTCAACCTAAAGACACCTCAAAGCTGTGAGAAGCAGGTAATCTATTACACTAAAAAACTGTATTCATATCTTTAGCTTTTGTATTATCATAGCTATCTAGTTAGGTTAAAATAATGTGACTGATCTGAAAGCTCATATTGTTGCTATGTTTAGTATACACAGGCCTCTCAATGTCTGTGTGGGTTCTGTGGCTTCCTCCCACAGTCCAAAGACATAGAGCACCCACATGTATTTAGTGGGTTAGGGTAACTGGTGATTCTAAATTACCCAAAGGTGTCAATGATTGTCTGTCTCTGTGTTAGCTCTATGTGACCTGTCGATGGTGTATCCTGCATCTTGGCCTATGGTACCTGGGACAGGCTACTCCCGCCCCAGGACTTTCAATTGGAGAATAGATGGACTATTTTCCAAATAGCAGCCTGACAATTTAAGTGAAAAGTTGGATCTCTGTGTAAAACACACTCGAATCTCAAAATGTCTCGCCATCATTTGGGCCCTTCTTTGCTGTAATGACAGCACACACTCAAGCTGGTGTGAACTCAGTGCCGGTGCAAAAATCTGATTGCCTGTGTTCACCCACCGTGATTTAACAATATTCCAACGACTTTCCTCTCGGTTTTTCTCCGCCTGCAAGAGTCCCCACAAAAGTTCAACCGGGTTGAGGTTGGGTGAGGAGTCGTCTTTGATCTTTGTGTCCTCGTCATGCATAGCATAAATCCTTCTCTGAAAAGATTTGTCTCTGACGACTGAAGTGGTGCCATCAGCTCAGCCTGCGTAGACTTAGCTCATTGCAGGTGTACAACTCCAGAGAAGTGAAAACATCCTCAGACTTGTAAATAACCAACGCTTTATTTAATCAGTAAATAGTCATCTGTGAAATACTGGTATTTCTCCACCTACATGAAGAATTTGAGCTTGTAAGGCAGTGAGACTGCTGCTTGTCTTAACACCAACAGCCTTTTTTTTAACAGCCCTTGCTCTGTTTTAGGTAATGTCTATGAGTGGGCAAAACATGTACGTATTGATCTGCTGACACTTGTTTTTGTATCACATAAAAGCCTTTTAGCAACCTTCATTATCTGACTCGGAGGATAACCATCCTGACTTGTAGTGACAACTAAACTTCTGATGCTATATGTGCATATCTTTAGATGTGCATATAGTTCCCTTAACTCATCCATGGTATAAACCTGTCTAGTTCCTAACTGAAGTGTGACTATTTTTCCAGGAACAAACTTTTAAGCAAAGCCAAAAAAAATCTGAAAAACTGAGTAAATCTTTGATAAATGGCTTCAATCATATAAAATATTTACAATAAGTATTCAAAGATCAGAGCTCAGCCACCAGTAAATGTTCGAACACATTGATTTCAAACTGTATGTAAAATAGAAGTTACTTAGAGGACTTTAAAAAAAAAACAACAAAACATTAAAGAAGCAGCACACCCACATCGCCTTACCTGCTGGTATCAGCCGCGGTTATAGCGATGAGTGGCGGTGTACGCAGTGGCAGTGTTGTGGGCCGTGGTGGGACTGTCACCGTGTCTGGCTCCGGCTTGCGATCACAGTAGTATTGCTCTGCCTGTCGAAAGGCTAAAGGGGGCAACTGGACCGTCCTGCAGGAAAGCCTCCGCACCATGAAGGGCTCCATGCAAGTGACTGGCCCCGGCTCGGGGGAGTCGGACGAGTCATCAGACACCTAAAGGAAAAAAGGGAAAAGCAGGTAAATTGAAAATGCTGCGAAAATGCCTCACAGAAAACAGATATCATCCTAACGAGGGTGTAAAATAATATGCAAAAAGAAGGAAAAGCATGATCAGAAAGCAAGGGAAGACAGAGACTGAACTCTTAGTAGCAGCTCGGAGTGAAATGGCAGTCAGGTGGTTTTGGTAAATACAGAATCACTTTTTCTTTCCTTTACTTAAGGTGTGCAGTGTTTGGTTGGTAGTTATGTCCATCAAAGGGCATAAAAACCAATGTACTCTGTATTTTAGACTTCTGATGCCTCTCTTAGCACAATTTTACCTTGTGCTCAAAGCCAAAGATTACTCCTGTCCAGAAAAGTCCATTAAAAGACATATTGCTCTCTCAGCCTTCAGTATGTGGCCATACCTTTCATCCAGCACCACTGGTACAAGCTTTCACTTGACTGTTTATTGATCAAAAGCACAATCTGATAAAAAAAAAAAAAAAAAAAAAAAAATAATCTTTTTTTTTTTATTTTGAA
>VUQR01024935.1:0-21223 GCA_015108515.1 Hemichromis elongatus | reverse complement strand
GCTTTTCTTGAGATCTTGGGCATCCTTAACTCTGACTTTAAAAAAATCATATTTTATTACGTGCACTTGGCTAAACCTGAAGCAGTCAACTGTCCTGGAATAGATCCTGAGTCCTGATAGAGAGAGGGTGGGCAAAAATGATAAAACTTCCAGTCAGTATAATGCAATAACCAACAAACTACAGCCTCTAAAATTATCATAAAGTTGAATCATCGGCTCTCTTAGCAGTTTTTATAAAAACTGATTACACTGAATTTATTACAAGTCTCTCAGACGCTGTAGCTTTTAAAAAGTTCAGTTCAGCTTCATTCATTTTGTGTTCAATTGCAGTCTTCTCTCATTGCAATTTACTTTTTTTTTCTCACAGTATCATAAAGACTCAAGCTCCCTTTTAACAGGAACAAACCCCTTTTGAGAACCAGGCTTAACCTTTCAGAGCTGCGCCTCGAAAGGCCGGGCTGAGGGAGAAAGAAAGGACAATTTTTTAAAAAAGAAAAGAGGCTGCCATAACAAAGGTGTACCCAGTAGACCTGCCACTCTACAGTGCCGATGTAAATAGGGAGAAGTCATCTTGAGACTCCTTGTTAGATTTTCGATATGAATAAAATGCTAACTAGTTGAGCTTTAAAGTTAAAGCATATTTATCGAAGGGCAGTGTTTACATGTGTGCAAACAGTAGTTTTATAATAACAGGAAAAGTGCAGGTGGTGGCTTGATTTCACTTAGGGGAGGTTCTGCTTTTGTGTGTGCTTCTCACAGTCATGGCTCACTCGAAGCGCTAACAGAAGTGAGCTTTCAGAAATTCCATCAGTGCTTTTTCAACTGTGACAAGTGTGAAAAAAAGGTCCCTAGGTCATTTGTGAAAAGCATTGCTCAGGTCACCTTTTTTATCTTTCAGCTCACTTCAAGATACAATACCTAACTCTTTCAGGGGCCTAGCGATGGGCTATTTCTCAAGCAGTGATGGCAAATCATACAGAGAAAGAGAGAGACAGAGAGAGAGAGAGAAACAATACTGAACCTACATTTGTCAACCAAATTCATAAATATGGCAAGTCCTTAAAGCCAGATTAGATCTGCTGCCTGTGTTTTTATTATAGTTTTATTGGAGGGTTAAATATCTCCTGTGCGTCTGTGTAAGCTAGATTGTGGACATTTGGACCAAATTCCATCATCCATCCATTCACTTCCTTAACAATTTAGCAAAATTACACCGCAACCTGCAGCCAAATTTGTTTAATTAAATAGTGCTCACTTTCTACAGTTATACACGTGACCTCCTGTTACACACAAACTAGGACTCATCTGTCGGGTGTCTGTTTTCATACACTGTTTTATACTTCTCTGTTCTGCGTAAAAAAGTATACATTTGAATGCATCCGAATGATGAATTTATCCACCGCAAGCTTCGGAAACTTGTTTTCTTAGTTCAGTATTAAACATAACAGAGGTGAAAAAAATTGCTTTCTCTGAAACCTAAAAAATGATGGTAGGTTATAATTGCAAAAACTACAAAAATCAAGATTGATTAAATACTATGAAAAACTATTTCTGAGGGGCAATCTGTTGGACTTAATGAAGGTTCAAATAGAAAGTTGCTCGCTTAAGAAATAGAGGAAGCTCACAGTGAAAATGACATAGCACATGGGGTCAAGATAGAAGGGGAAAAAAAGAACTGATAAGAACTTCAGCAGGGGGGCAAGAGCTATCTGAAAGACTGTGTGTGTCTGTGGTGAGACAAAGTGAGAGGGGACAGAAAGTCATTTACAGCAGCAAGCTAACCTGGAGGAAACACATCAGGTGGTCAATGTACCATTAAGGAGTTATCAGAAAAGTTGATTCTGCTCCTTTGATGGCAGCAGCAGAGCCTCTGTTTAAAAACAGAACTGCTTCGAGGGCAAGCTTTCCTGCATTTGAGCAAGGGCTGACATGATTAGTCGACTAGTCACGATTACATCGACTATCAAACTCGACGACGACTAATTTAATAGTCGACGCATCATTTAAAGCTTTGTAAGATCCTGAAAGAAGCAGGAATAAGTATTTAAAGGTGTAATAACGGACTGAAACAGAAGATGGCAGCAATGCATCTAAGAGGATGCCAGCTATCTTTAAACACCAAAGAAGAAGAAGAAGCAATCTTTGGTATCCTAGCTGTGTCCAAATTCAAGGGTCGCATCCTTTGGAGGCCGCATTTATAGGCCAATTAAGTCACAGCAGCGCGACAAAGCCTGTCCTTATTCAAAGACTCCTCCAAATGCATCATCCTTTTCTCCAGATTTGAAGGCTGGGTCGGCTGTATCCTTCGTTGCTCGACCTATGAAGGAATTCATAGCGCAGCTCAGCCAATTCCAGCTTCCAACAATCTGTGCTTTGAGCCCCAACGACGTTAGTGCTGTCGGGTGAGAAAGCAGACATCTCACTGATTCTGATGTGTCGGGTCCGCGCTTTGTGTTTACATCTTTGTGCAGAATCCGTGTACCTGCTCTCATTTACAGTTTTAGCTGTTCAGTGGTTGTCGAAATTTTGTGAGGTTTAACCTGAGATTCTGGCGTTTCGGGCAAAATAAATTTATATTTAAAAATCGATTCAGGATTTTAATGACTTGATATCACGTTATTTAAGCTAAAATTGGAAAATCGATAATCATTTGTGGCAGCCCTAATTATAGCCCATCTTCTCGAGAAAACTTAATCATGCAAATGACTTTTTAAAATTAATATTACTGTTAATTTTGGGTGGCACTGCTCCAGCGGTTAGCACCATCATCAGTTGTATTAGATTTTAGCAGAATAAGCCTCCCTCCCCCCCTTTCATTGAACACAAAGCACAACCACTGAAGAAGTTTGAATTCTTCTTAGGTAAACTCTCCTCATGGACAGGAAGGTGGTGATCAGTTATTTGTGTAGTGAGTGGCTCCAGGACAATCTTTGATACACGACACACTTGATTGCACTTACACGCACGCACACAGACACACACACGGAGTGGGTTTGTGAGGCGGCATGATAAATCAATGCTGATTCTGTGCCATTAATCTTTCAGCAACCACGAGGAGTTTTTGTTCTGCATGAATAACAAGGGTTTCCTATTAAAGTAAGGGTCAACCATTACTCTTTTACAGGTGATTGCTCCCTACATTACAAGCCTTTAAATTGACTTTTCATTCCTATATACATGAACAGCACAATCATAGATGCGAATAGTGCAGTTAAAAGGTCTCGAGTGCCAAAGTATCATGTTTGAGTTAGGCTGTAAGCGAGGGAGAAACAGCGGGAGGAAAACATGTAGCTGTTCTCTCTTGCCAAACCAAGCAGTAGGCCTAAAATGAATTAACCCCGAATTTGTATTTTAGTAGTGGGGTTTTCTTCCGTAGCAACAAAATTAACTCATAATAATACTCATTAGCTGATTTCATACTTTAATTGTGAAAATTCCCGTAAAGGTTTGCTGCTAATCAAACAATTAACTCGACCAGTAGACCGGGAGCTTTTTGTAGCACCCATGGGGACTAAGACCTAAGCTGGTTTCCCACTTTGTCAACTCAGTAAATTAGCCCTACTTAAAATAATTCAGCTGTCAAGATCCTTATTCACGGCATGTTTTCCTGGTGTTCGTCCCTTTCCTTTGTCTCCTCTGCCCTCTGTATATTACTGGTTTTGGTTTGGCATCCTTCTCGTCCTCTACGGCTGCAGTTAAACTGGATGCACAGTGCCTTCCTTTCATAAAAGCTGACACTGTGCAGCCTATGCTTATCGAGATGGGAAAGGAAGCTTAACAGCACCTTTATTTAGCATTTAGAAAATGTGACTAGCACTAATCATGGCTTCTACTTTAGATACTTCCAGGCCATTTCACTCTGTAAGGAGCTTTCCTAAGCCAAAAAAAAGAGACTTATTTTGATTGATCATCAAAAGAACCCAGCAGCACATCAGGTCTGGATTTCCACCCACTTTAGACTAGTCTGTTCACTTAGCACAGTCCAGTGCCCTTTCGTGTATTTGCCTGCTTGCCTATAATGTTAGAAGGCAAAAGGAGACAGAGGTAAATTAACTTTGTATTTCTGTCATGGTCCCTATTTTAAGTTTTGGGATGTTTTGGGGTTTCTCTGGTTTTGTATGTTTGATTATTCTTTATTGTCTTCCTACGTTATGTGTTTTGTTTTTTCACTTTTCCATCTTATTTTGATAGTCAACTTGTGTGTGTGTTGTGTTTTGTTTTGCTTCCCCTGTCTCACCACTTGGATTCTGTTCAGCTGTTTTCCCAAGTGGCTCCACTCTGCTTCAATCTCCCTGCATTTATTTAGACCCTCAGTCTTTGTTGTATTCTCCCTCGTGGTTGTGTTCTCCTTTGCAGTATTTGTTCCTTTAAGATTAGTCAGTGTTTGGTCTGATAGTTTTTTGGACCTGGATTAATTTGTGCTTTAGATAAGTTCTGCAATAAAGCTGTCTTTTAGTTGAAACTTGGTTTTCGAGTCCTGTGTTTGGATTCAGTTCCTGCCCGTTGCACAGCCAGCATCTACCTGCATGCAACCTTAGCCTTATGCTTTCTGAGCTTTAATACAACACCTGACAGAGGACATAAAAGGACATATATGTTTATGTGATGTTGCAGCAATCTCAGGGCCAATATCAAAGTTAGAGTTGGCATAAAAAATCATCTTATTATCTAAACAGCTGCTTAAAGACCACTTAATCTTTCTGTTCCTTCACGCTACTCAGCCCTGCCTCTCCAGCCACTAGCTTGCCTGCCACTCCATCCTCTCATACACACTCACCCTCTTCCCTACGCCCCTGCTCTGCCCACTCCACCAGCCTTCCTCCTCAGCCTCGCTATGCCACCAGTGGCCTCTGCCTTTACTCACCATTACCTGCTTCCATCCATTACCTCACGGCTTCAAAGAAGCTGCTGTCGTTTGAACTTTTAGTCTGTCCTGCATCTGGGTTTGACCCCCCCCCACACACACACACACACACATTTTTTTCTTATGCTGATTGCAAAAATAATAACAGACCACTCAAATGAATTCCTTTTTTATTTATTTTGTCCTTTTCTACGTGTGTGTGTGTGTGTGTTGCAGATTTTCATGCAGGTTATTAATTTGCCCTGCTCAACGTTGCTGGAGAAAAACACATGTTCACCTTTCAACTACAAAAAGGAAATTTTCCTATCTTTCCTCACTCTAAAGTATTACATATACATTACCCCAGAATAACCTTTCACGTCAGTGACTTGTGTGTGTGTGGTTGACTCCCCTCTCCACCTCTGTCGTGACTGTTCTGCCTCACCCTCCAGTATACAGCGCAAACACCTCACCATCCCACCCGTCCACGCTTGCATTAATCAAGGTGCCAATCTTCATCCGTGAAGCTATTGAGCCTTTCATTCCTACATAATTACCTGTATTAGACTCATTGCCACAGACGGTGGCTTGCAGAGGGAAATGAGGGGAACTGGCAAGCTTAACCCTCACTTTTCAGCAGGCTAAATGTAAAGCAGGTAGATGATGCTCAAATGAATCAATGGGGTCCAGTCAGGATTAACCATTCCTCCGGCAGAACATTTAGAGCCCTTTAAGCAATTTATGTAATAGTCATTTGGTCTTTTGTTAAAGTGATACAGGCTAGTGCTATTATATTTGCACTTGCACTTTATGTAATATGCTTCAGCCTGATTGTAGTGCTCTGTCAGAGTTCTGTGAATTTAAATTCCTTTGATTTGTATTTGGGTCTCTTTTAAAATTTTGTTTGACATGCTGTCACTAATGTCTACATCAAGCATTTAAAAGACTGTTAATCTTTATCATGACATGTAATCAAACAAACAGGCAAATACTGAGAAAAGAAAAATGAAATAAAATAACATGTAAATTATAAACAAAGGAAGGTGAGAAATTCAAAGTAAAACTGGAGGGCACATGAGTGATCACGATGATTTTAGTGTAATGAAAAAGCCATGGGTGAGAGCTAGTATAAAAGTGAATGATGTTATGAGATTTTTGAAACATGTGTGTGCGTGATTATAGACACAGTACTTCATTTTCAGTTACTTGTGCCGTCTCTCTTGATGCCTGAAGTGGCTCTTTATGATAAGTGGGATCAGTGAAAGGTTAATTGGTCTGCTGTGACTCTCCTGAGTTCTCTGCACACTTCATATGCCAACCCATTGATGGTCAAGTCGAACTGCTTGAGTGTGAAAATCAGTGAACAGTTTCTGGTAAACAACCAATATGTGCCATGTTTTTTATTCATTCTTTGGAAAACAGTGAAGGTGATAGGTAAATGAGGGGTCTGATAGCAAATACATATTTAGAACAACTGCTTTGCAACTAGCCCTATCGTTGCTACTTCCTTCAGTTCTCTCAGGGAGTTAATAACAAGAGCAGTGGCAGAAAAGCAGCACATACTCCATGGTCAATTTGACACAGTGTAGGCAGAAAGTTAGCACATAAATCCACGTGTGTGTGTGTGTGCTCTTGGAAAGGTGCATATCTAGAAGTCCGATCACACATCAAAGATGTCTGTCTCAGCCAAAAGTAAAAATCAGTCAATATGAAACTAACTTCTGCGTTTGAAAGTGGCATGTTGGTGACAGACGGGCTGGTCTAAGTATTTCACAAACTGCTTATCCACTGGGATTTTCCCACACAGCCACTACTACGGTCTACAGAGCATAGTCCAAAAAAGAGGAACCATTCACTGAGCAGCGGTTGATGCCTTGTTGATGTCAGAGATCAGAGGAGCATGGTCAGACTGCTTCAAGCTGATAGAAAGGCAACAGTAACTGAAATAGCAACCCACTTATTGCAACTACATTTTGCAAAAGAGCATCTTTAAATGCACAATGTGTCAAACCTCAAAGCAGGTGAGCTACAGAAGTAGAAAACCACATCCGGTGCCTCCTTTCAGCTAAAAACACAAAACTGAGGTGACAAGAGCTTCATTAGAACCAGACAGTAAAAGACCGGAAAAATGTTGTCTGGTCTGATGGCTTGACATTCAGATGGTCGGGTCAGAATTTGACAAAAACAACATTCTGCCTTTTATTAATGCTTCAGACTAGTGGTGTAATGGTGTGGGGGATATTTTATAGGTGCACTTCAACATCATCCTACCTGAGTATCGCTGATGACAACGTCCATCTCTTTATGACCCAAGTGTACCCATCTTTTGATGGCCGCTTCCAGCTGGAAATACACCGTATCACAAAGCTCAAATCAGCTATTTTTTTGAAGACACTCAACTCAAATGGCCTCGGCTGTCACCAAAACTCATTCCAAAAGAGCACCTTTGGGATTTACTGGAACAGGAGATTCACATCATGAATGCGCAGCTGACAAATCAAATCAAAAGCATTTATGTGACGCTTTTGTATCGATATGGACCAAAATCTCTGTGGAGTGTTTCCAGGACCCTGTTAAAGCTACGCCACTAAGAATTGTGAAGGCACAAAGGGTACAAGAGTGTACCTAACAAAGTAGTCAATGAATGTGTATGAGCCAATTGTGCTACAGAAGCAACAACTGAGAGTTTCAACCATGAGGTGGCACTTAACTAAAATTACCGATATCCCCACTTCCCTATTCATTTGGGTAGAGGACTGGTCCTTTTAGCATTCCCAATATAAGAGCTGGGTGGCCACATTACTTCTAGAAGAGCTTTTGAGGTGGATTGCTGTCACAGCAAATCCACACAGTAAAACTGTTTAAATGTAGTTATGGTGTAACACAGTTACATGTTCAGTTGTTTTGATTTTCTATGAATTGTACATAGTTGGCAAATTTGCTTTCTTTTATTAACTATAAGAAAAAAAACATCCCATTCACAGAAACTCTAGACTCTAGAAAGCCTTTTTTTTTATCACCCCACTTCAGCCTCATGATATAGTAACATGCTCCCTTCTTCTTGCTAGTAAAAGTACTTAATTCACTTTATTTGGTTTTGGTGAAGGAGTAGTAAAATCAATACAAAACAGTTCATATTCCAACTCCAGCCCTAAGCTTACATGTCTTTGCACAGAACTGTGAGAAAGTCTGACAGAGGAGCTATCTGCAAGAAAGAGAGGAAATGTTCAGCCAGTCTGAAAGACGCTTTGACCACACAGGTGCATCAGTATGTATCACCAATGGAAATCCCTCCAGCTGGGTAATGGGTAATCTGGATACCAATCAACATCCTGTGCAATATAGTTGAGAATACGCAACTCACATTCTGCTTTGATTTTATGCTTTTTTTATTATGGAAATGATCAAAAATGCATGTGAATTGAAATTTATCTGACAAAAATATAAAAAATCATCTTTTCTGCAGGATGTGTAAGCCTTTGACGATGACTATTGATGTGAGTCTTCTTAGATATGCAGGTGGCTCAATTTCGGGTCTATTCATTTATTTTGCCCACATGCAGTTCTCATTTATTCATGTAAGGATAGCCACATACTCTCATTTAATATCATTTCCTTCATGCTAATTCTGTTCCCTTCCTGTCTTTTCCTCTGAATAAGTCAGATGATACGGACTCTTTATCACTGTTAACTATTAGTAACGCCCCTGCCGCACATCAAACATTACACATTTCCATGCAGTTCAGATTTCTAGCAACATCACTGAGGATTCAAACTGTTCCTCCCCCTTTCAAGTGCATAATTTATTAATTAATACATGTCAATTAGGGCACAGCAAACAGGATGCCATCCCTTTTTCATAAACAGAATTTTCCATTAGCCTCGCTTTTTTTTATTGGTTGACCTTTTGGAAGATTAAGACGGAACAAAAAAAAAAACAGTTGGTTGGTTGTTGGTTGGCTTTTGTAGAAACAGCTGAAAGTGGTATCTAAACAGGCCTCTCTTTTTTTTGGATTTGGTTTGTTTTGCATCTGTTCTTCGATGCTGCGTTCTTTGTCTCCCTGCAGCACCATCTGCAGAAAGTGTCTGCAATGCCAAAGGCAAACTGAGGGGCGAAGATGAAGAAGTCATTACCTTTTCCGCTTCTGATGTCAGATTATTAATATATGCGTTTTCATTTGACATTCAAGGACTAAAAAGGGTCACTCGTGTGTGGAAGCTAAAATAACAGGTGTGTGATCTTGAATCGGGTCACGGAGCTCTTTAGGATGTCAGCCGAGTGGCTTTGCTATAGGCTACTTAACAAAGCGGCTGTGATCAGCAGCTGGAATAAAATACGGGGATGCACCATTACAATTTCAAGCCCGAGGTAGCCCGCACTATACTCAATATGTGCAACCCCTCATCTTCAGTCACATCATTCATCTCTGTGCTCAGAATTTAGCAATTGGTTTTTATCAGAGAATAAATCTTAAATGGATTCTGGGTGAAGCCCAGAGGGGAATGAGAGAAGTGTCAGAAGTGAGAAGAACTTAACACAAACAGCGGAAGAGAGCCGGGGACTGAGAGAGGAGATGAAGGAAGAGATATACCTGCAGAAGATACGGTAAATCTCCTGGTAAAAAAACAAAAACAAAAACAAAAAAACAAACAAAAAAAACAGTTAAAGTTCAAATTTATCTGAAAGCGTAGTCAGCTTCTAGGAAGTTACCAACACATTTAAAAAACAGAGAGCTTTTTATCTGGCTCTGAATGCAGAATGCATACTCTTTGCAACCGCGTCTGTTTCGGACACTGTAACGCTGTAAAAGCTTACAGCATGTTACTCTACAATATGAACGCCTCAGTTACAGGTTTGTCTGCTCGGTAAAAGGGTAACCTGTAACAACGCAGGTTTATCTTTGGCTCCATGGTGAGAGTTAGTGACATTTACAACCAGGTGTGTTTTTACTTCTTGGTCTAGTGGTTAATGTAGCTGTAAAACATGGCATCCCGTGGGGTAATAAAAATTTACTTCCGTTCATCTTCCACCGTACACAGTGATCACAGCAGTTTTGCCTGTATTATATTCTAAAAATGAAGGAAGGGGTGTAGTGGTCTCTGGTCGTCTATACTTGTCAAATCTTTCATATTTATATTTAGCACCTTTATTAATAATATTAAAGAAGCTGAACAAGGAAAAACAACAAAACACAAAGGGATTCCAACTGGATGCAGACAACAGGTGACATCATGGGATTTCTGGGGATTTACAGTACCAGAATATCAGAGTACATTCAAGGTTTTTATTGAAAGAGAAAATGTGAACAACTCTAGGGATTCTGTGAAGGCTTTGAAGCTTGATCACTCATTAGAAAATGACTGGCATTTCTTTTTGAAATGCAGCGTGTGAAAGCAGCTGCATAAAGATGGCATTAATAGTACATCATACCTCCTTCCTACTATACTTGCAATTGTGAAGAGGGTAGGTGGGGGGGTCTGAAACACCTCCCCCCCGCTAGTCATCTGCAGCTGCTTGTTATATGCAGATTGTCTTTCTATTCTTAGACATTCACGTCATACACAAAGCCACAGGATTTTTTTTCCTTTCTATTTCAAGTAAACATTTCAATTTATGCACAACTTAAATGTGTAAATGTGCGTGTGTTAGTCCCCGTAGGGAAATTACTCCTCTGCATTTAACCCATTCACGCAGTGAAGCAGTGTGTAGGGACGGTACCTTGCTCAGGGGTACCTCAAGGTAGCCGTTCAGTGGAGTCGAATCCCCAACCTTCCGGTCATGGGGCAACCCCTCTACCTACTGAGATATCCCTTCCCTAATTAAGTAAAAATGTATATTTTATTGGGACATTGTATGCATGCAACATCCAAGTCTGAGATTTTGTAACATCACTAAAAGCGTAGGTAAAACAGACACATAGCAGCGGTTCATCCTTTTGTTTACTTGCTATCACAGCAGCATTTTGGACAAAACAGGGTGTGCAAAAAAAAAAAAAAAGATTACTGAGAGAAAACTAGAAGCCAGGTAATAAAGAAGCTACAGCCTGGTTGTATTGACATGTCACCCTGAAGGTGAGGCAGATGAATCAGTTTGTTTCAAAGAGCCCCCTATCTAGTAGCCTCAAGGCAGAAGAATAAATGTCTGGGAGGGACAAGACCAGATTTTTCTTGGCTTCAAGCGCAGCTCTGTGATGCTCTGGCCTGAGAATAATAAAATGAGATGAAATACCCTGGAAGTGCCTGAAACCTACTGGGAGGAGAAAACTTTGCAGAAAAGTCAAGAAGGCAAAGCTTGATAAAACTGAAAACTGGAAGAGATAGGGTCAAGATATTTCAAATCCAAAACACGTTCCCTTAACTGTGCAAAGGGCAAGGATCACTCTACTGTAATATAACCAAGTCTTAGTGCAGTGTTTGTATCTGTGCACAATAATGCTGTTCTGAAGATTAAGCATTAATTTCTGGAGCGTTTTCTTTGACGCAACCATGATCAGTGTGTCATCCATGAATTAAATATTGGTTAATTTCGACACTTAACAGATTTAAGATTCCTCACTCCATGCAGCCACTGTGCCGACCTTCCCTGGCAGAGTTTATACACCCTTCATGCATCAAACCCACATCCGGAACTAGCACGCTGCCAAACATCTTATGCAAGATTAATCACACTTAAAATGCAGTCAACAGGCTGTGAAATGAGAATGGCAAGCAGGTGGTAATGTTTCTTTACACACAGTGTAGAATAATAAATAAATGTCAAGCCTGCCTGGCTAACATAAAGACCAGAAGCCTCAAATATAATGTAAAAAAAATAAACAAGGCCTGAAAGCGTCATTGCCACTTTTCACGCGCATGTTGGTGCCTACAAAACCAAACTTGATGGGAGAATGTGCGCACCTGTGCAGAAACTCCAATCCATTCATGTGCACAAACATTTGAGAGGCAGAGGAAACTGACAAGGCAGATGGTGCATTTGTGAATAAAATCAGTACATATTATAGTCTGACTCACGCATTTAGTCTCACTTTTAACTGCATGTTACTTTAGAGCCAGTTGAAAAGTCAAATCAGCATTCTTATTTGCGTGTGTGGGATTAGGCAAGCACCTTTTAACTGTAAAATATATGAAATCTCAAATTAAATTCCACTCAATATTTCATCAGCACCGTCTCACTATGACGTTTCCCCCTCCTGGACCGCTGGAGAGCAAGTCGGCCTGTATGCTGCCTCACTCACACCTGTGGTTAGCAGTTGCAGGTGGATTTAGGAAGGTTTTGCCTGACTTTACCTGTCAAGTGTGAACACAGGCTGACTCCATTTAACTTCACACGGACTAAAATAATGACTGTCAGTTGTAGAAATTCAAGACAAGCCAGCGCATAAAATAACTCCAGATCAAAGTCTCGGTAGCTTTAATCTCCTAATTCTGTGCATGTATAACTAGTCTGATTAGTTGTGGTTCGGTTTTTGTGTGTAAAACTGTGTCTGTAAACACAACTGTGTCGTGCAGCGCACAGAGTGCACTGAAAGCTCTGAGACACTCTGTTCCTTTTCCATTCCGTTCCATCACCACACTCCATAGATGCACGTATGGATTGTCTAAATCTGCATCAAGCTAGTCGCAGCTTCAACATCAAGTTAAACAGCCTATTGACTTTTTCTTTTCTCTGCTCCCTTTTCCCTCAGCCCATTAATTGCTTCCCTTCTTAACTCACTTCTATTATACGTCACTTCCTGTTAAATAAAAGTTCTTCCTCCCCACTGTCACTGAGTGATCAGTCACAGGGCATCACAGAATCAGATTCTCTCTAACTTTGAAGGATTTTTACCATATAATATAAAGGACTTTAAGATGGTTGTCAGTTGGTGCTATATAAATAAACCTGAAAATGCTGCTTGCAAAGCTGCATGAGGGACGCCGGCACTACCTGAGTATAAATGGACTGGAAGACCCATTGATCAGCAGGCTTATTTCAGTTCATCAGTATTCACCAGGTGCTTTGCCTTGACCATTTATGGTTGATTACGGGCATCAAGAAGGCAGAACATGAGGCTGGTTCGTTTCCAGGTGGATTGCGGTTTATAAAGGGAACATTGCATACAGGTGTGCATGAGCACACATTTTAGAAATGTGATTATTCCTTTTCGGTGCACGCCATTTTCAGCTTTTGTGCTCATGTCCACTTTTAGTATGCTTCCAATGCAGTTTTATAAATGAGGCTCCAGACAGATAAAACAAATTCACCTAAGCCAAGTTTTGGCAGGGTTGAGAGGAAAACAGACATAATTTCCCTGAGTGCTCGAGTATGTCCCCTTTGTATTGAGCTGCTAATCTAATTACACGTTCAAATATGCAGGAGATTGGTCCCCTTGCTCATAAATAAATAAACAGGTAGATAAGCAGTGGCTCGAAATCAATTAACATTGTTTGCACTCGGCCAGACAAATCAGAGATAAGGAGACTGCTAGTGTCAGGTGTGTCAGTGACCCCTGCTGTGCACGATGCAATAAAATATTCATTTAAGTGATAACATTTGTTGAAAGTGGTTTAAACGCAAAGAGAACCTGCCATTATGCTAATGTGCTAAACGTCAAAAAAAAAATACTGCTTGAATTACTTTGGTGGGTAACCTCTAATCTTTAATTGTGAGAGGGATTCCAACAGATGTCAGAGCAGTGGCTTTGTTTTTTTTTAGCTTTTGTCAACTGATGATCTCTTGAAACTGCACTTCAACACTCCGCTGCCTTTCGTGAGAAGCCGGCGAAAGAAGACGGAGAATTAAATAAATCATTACGTGCTGTCCGATCCTTTTATTCCATTACATTGTTGTCCATTTTCTTTATTTCATATCCTGCAGCTGTCTCTCGCCCTGCTCATCCTTCAGTCACTTTTCCGCTTCTCCTCCTCTGATCCTGTTCAATTTAATTTCCAAGCTCTTTTCATTAAACATCTTGTCATCCACTTCCCCTCTGCTCGTCCTGCCAGCTCTCACCTGTACGCGCTGTGTGACAACTGGCTTTACTGGCGATTAATGTGATTATTTAAGTCATCAAATGATTTAGGCTGAATTGAAATGTACCTCCCCTCCCCGTTTTACCACTCTTCCAGACACATTCAATTTCTAAGCGTTACCTTTACCGCACCCCTTTGACCGTTCACCTCACTGCAAACCTGTTTACCTTGTCCTCGATACGAGCACATGGCCTGGAAGCTCCCCTGCTGGGCTCTAATTGGTGATCAAGATGTGCGCGGGAAGGAGATGGGAGCAGCGTTTGGCCCATTTCTATTCCCTCATCACATTCACAGGGCCACAGTCACATCTGCGTAACCATGGTGATGCTGATAAGGTGACTCATGACTATTCATCAATGGCGCCGCCTGATTGGACAGCCCCTGAGAGCCTTGCAAAACGTATTCATCAGCGCAGCCTGTGTCCCTGCTCTACCTCAATATGCCCCTCAGGATGATGAGGAAGCATCTCTGCTTCTGTTTGTTTTTAACACTCGCTTCTTTTCTTCACCTCACCTCCCACCTCTCCCCTCTTCCCTTTAATTACCTGTCCTCTCTTCACATCCCACCCAAATGTCTCCCAGCGGTCTCTCTCTTTTCTCTAACCCAGTGGTCTGCTTTCTTCGCTTTGTCTCAGTTGATGAAGACATTAATCACAGGCACATGTGACATGAACTCTTGCTCATCTCGCCGTGTCCCTTGCCGCTACTTAGAAATCTTGCACATATCTCACACAGGTATTTTAATCACCACAATAATGTTGGAGTTCTTTCTGACTAATAACAAAGGAAGAAAAAAAAAATTTCATCATATTTCCCCTGGACATGTTTTTGTTTTTAGTAAAGCCCCACCAGAGATGCGAAATGTGACTCATCAGCCAGTTTTTGTCCCATTAGTAGTGTTATTTTATTCCATTTCAAAGGTCATTTGCTCCTGTCATTATCAGTTTTTCCAATAACCCTTTTAAATAGTGTGCCAATGGGACAACATGCTTTCCTTCCATTCAATACAATATTATGAATCAGTTTGAGCGATCTATCTTGCAGGCAGATGCTTTTTTGGATTTTGTTAAGATGATGACCTTTGACCTTAGATCTCCCAAAAGGAGATGCAGGGAGCTCATCAGAGCGAACTGACCTGAAGTAAAGTAAAGCTTGTAGTTTGCAGACTAAAATCCACAGTTAAGTGCAGAAATACGTGTTTATTATGGACATGCATTCGCAGCCCACATCATGTCATTGAAAATGTAAGATAGATAATAATACACACCAAGACAGATTGGAAATGTGTGGGAACCTATAAGCGCCAGGCTGTAATAGCCATTTTGACATTTCTAACTAATCTTTCACTATGATTCACACAGAAATGAAAACCATGTGGCAGATTTACAACAGCAATAAAAGTATTATTTTTTTACTCAGCTGAAATCTGTCATTTATATTTTGGCTAATAGACCCACTACAGTGTTTTTTGAAGAGAAATGTTCTGTTTTTATTTTCCTCTCTTGACATTTCAAATAGTCGACAGTTAAACCGCAAACTAAGTTCAAATGTATGACTGTATATCTGGTATAAATAGGTTTTCCTATTATTTTCAAACACCGCAATAAAAGAAAAAAAGTGTTACATGTCACAGGTCTCTGTGATTTTTAAGGATATGAGCCAATATATCATCTACATGATTGCTTATTTCATTAATACATATGAGAGTAAGCCTGATACTGTTTGCTGCTATGCAATGCTGTCGAACCTCTTATTTCTCCTGCTATATGGGATCTCTGATCTCTGACCTCTCTTGTTTTTCAGGATGAGCTGCCAGTTAAAAATCCAGATGGACAGCGGTCAGTGATGGGCAGCTTGCACATAGCTCAGGGAAAATTATGTGAGAGCACAGACATATTCTGTTTAGATGGTAGTGTAGCTGTTGTGGGGGATGGGTGATGAAGGAGGAATACAATGAAATAAAAATTCCAGTTTTGAAATGTGTAGAGTTTGTGTTGTAAAGTATAAATACTTCAGGCTGTCTAAATAAGAAATGAAATCATTCATGCTGTCTGAGCATACATGACAGCCAATAAGGTTTTGATGCATGTTCAAAGAGCATAAAAGCACATGAATTATCTTCACTGGCTGTATGTAAAAGATGGGCCTAGCTTTTCCGTCATAAAGCTGCAGTCTCTGTAATGGTCTGCAGAGGACAACTCCTGTGGTTGCAAAAACATTGTATAAAAGCCTATTGGAAAATGACCTTGCAGCTCATTTGTCCACTTGATGACCTTGGTAAACATTAGCAATGAATTGATTTGCTTATATCGTATTTTAAGGTTTCTCTTAAAGAATACAAATGACGTGTGCATATACAGTATTGTGAAAAACATAAATGGAAATGCAGCATACAAGACGAAAGCAGAGTTGTACCACTGTAACGCGCACAAAAGATTATAATTGGTAGAAATACCTTTTTTGTTTATCACAGGCAAACTTTCTTGGGTTTTCTTTAAGTAGTCTTCAGAAATAGTTCTGCAGGCTTCTTAAAGGACATTCAAAGCTTTTCTTTGGATGTTGGCTTCTTTTTGTTCCATTCTCTTCCAAGATGATCCCTGCTTCAATAATGTTAATGTCCTCTCTTGGAAGGACAATCCATGACTGATAGCGTTGCATTGTGTGTTTTTTACTGCATTGGAAATGTTTTGGGGATCCCTGTCATGATAGAAAATGATGATTTTTAATGATGGTTTAAAATCTCACTCTATATTTCATGTTCATAATGTCATCGGTTTTGACAACAACACTGGCTGAAGCGCAGCCCTAACCCGTGTCCGAGACAATGGCTGTAGACACTTAATACTGTACCTCTCTCCAGAGCTCCTCTGTACATACTGACAGTGATTTAAAACAAAAATTCCAACTTTGGATTTGTCATTTTCTAAAACCTGTTCAAACTGGTTGGAAACAATTTTAAGGAACAATTTGCAAACACTATCTAAATTCATATTCACTTGTGTAATGCTAAGTGGGAGAATCTCATAGTATGTCTTTGCTTTGTAATGGATAAAGTGAAATTTCAAATCAGGTCTGACTCTTGAAAATTGTTTTGGTTTTTTGTATTTTTTGGTTTGTTTGTTTTTTAACCAATTACATTGGAACGAAAATAATCATCAAGAAAAAAATTAAAAATAAAATTAGTCACTGCTGATGATGACTGCATGACTAATTAAAAACTAAAAATATGATTGCTGATGTTAAAACCGTTTGTCAGACAACAGCGCAGCTTTTTACATATAACAGTCCCAGGCTCTAGAGTAACCCAAGCTCTTTATCATCATCTAAAAGAAACCACTGGCCTTTAATCACCGAGTGATGAACAAAAAGATTTAATTTGTGTAGGAAAAACATTGAATCTGCTATTTATAAAGCTAATGTTAACATACATGAAGGCAAATGTGTACATATGGAGATCAGGCTGGACTACGTTTTATATGAGGTTCATTTAAAAGACATCCTGCTCATATTGTAGGTTTATTGCAAACATTAAAATACCATTTTCGCCTGGGCATGCAGGGGAATTTGTGTTTTATTAACACATTATGAGACTAAGATGTTTTCAAAAATAAAAAATAAAAGTCACACAAACACAAAAGTCAGTTGTGTAAATGCACTATATTCCTAACCCTTACAAAAATATTTTTTAAATCACAAGTTTGTTTTTTCACTTTTCACTTTTTTTCACCAACCCTATGTAATCTGCATATTTAATACATTTAATTTGAGGTATGTCCTCCTCTTAATGTGATCCAAGCAGTTGCTCTCCATTCCTGAACGAGTGCAGGAACGTGCAATGGTAGTAGCTGCCTCTGATAAACATGCTGACCCACTATGTTCAGAACAGTGGACATATCAGAAAGACAAATGAGCACTAAATGCTCGTTAAAGAAGTCTCTGATTATGCTTCTGATCCAGGAAGGCCTGCACTACTCTGACAGTATGTGGGCAGGCACTGTCCTGCTGAAACAGCTGCAGGGCAGTGTGCTGCAGTGAGAATAGCACAGTATTAGGTAAGACCAGGCTCGAGGACCTTGATACCTCTGTCCAGTTAGATTTGTACCAAGAACAAGTAGATATGGTGCTCGCATGGATGCAAACCTAACCTAATAGCCCGGCCTCGGTCAACTTCAGTGATAGCTGTGGTGTCCAAGCGAGCATATTATTAATCCCACCATTAACCAAAAAATACTTCCCGAACATGTTTGGTTTTTCGAAGAAATAAAAATGATAGACCAAGAAATGGATTTAAAACATAGAGAAAACAGAACTTGTAGAACATTGTACATAGACGATAAGATAAGAGAAAAAATGAAGACTACTGAGATGTAAATGTATGTAAAAATGGGGGGAAAAAAGTTGGTGTTCACTCACGCTGTCCCGCTGGCTGTCGTCCCCGGACCGGTCATCCTTTTGCATGGTGCGGGCCACCTCTGGCAGGGCTCAGTCACACAGAGTTAATCAGAAAGTGGCCTAACACAACAATAAGAAGTAGAAAAAATATAAGAATTATTTGTACCCATCTCACACATTTGTATTAATTTCATGTCATTATCAAACTGGTGATAGAAAAGTGGTATAAAAAAAGATCCAAAGTTCTGCTTGTTCTTTGTAAAAATTTAACTAAATGGAAAAAAAACCCTGATAAATATCTGTGAAGATTGCTGAGTGTGGAGTTTCTGAAATGTGCTACTTATTACTTTCAGGTAAGAACGTAGTAATTTGACAGGCTGAGGCTCTTCCACCTCCTGGCAGCTTTGTGGTTTCAGAATATAAAAGCTTTGATCTCCCAGACAACCAGGTACTTGTGCATACATGTGCATGTATGTGTGCGTGGTAAATGGGGAACATAATGCCTGAGTGTGTTGGTAAGAAAGGAGGCATGCTGGGATCCACTGGCCTATTAGGATGCATTAGAGTGTAAAATGTAAAGGTCAGTGAATTATCAGCTAGAGTTGCACAACCCTTTTCTGTTTACCTGGCCTAATAACCCAGAGCCTACACCTGTCTCCTTCTCTCTCTTCTTCACTATCTTTCTCTCTCTGCCACACACACACACACACACACACACAGTAAGGAGCAACTGTGTTTAAATGGATGTCCAGAACTATTCCCAAAGCCTAAAGTGTTTTGACACATGCACAAAATCCGGTGTAGCTTCAAAGAAATGAATAATCTAATTGGTATGGTCTGTTTGCTGCATAGATAAATAGTCTATTTGGGTTTTAGCATTCTTGTCATCTCTTGTTTTTATCAACCTGCGAGAAGCATCAAGACAGTAATCAGACAATTCAGAATTCCTCGTTTCACTCTCTCCTGCGGTCCTGCCTATATTTCTCTAAAGGCTAGTGTGAATCCATATGTGGATTTCTCTAACAGCAACTTCTTCTGTCTGTGTTCCACATCAGTGATACCCAGCCAAGCAATTAATTTTTATCAGCCATATAAAGCAATCTATATACCTGCACGTCACTTCTTATTTACTATATAATCCTTCGTTTCCATGGCCCACGAGCCCAGGTACAACACCAACTCCATTCTGTCCCTGCCTGACAGGACTCAGCAGAAACACTGGATGTACTCTAAGTGAGAGATCAGCGAAAAGGTCAGACATTATCCTCCAGTCTGGTCCATCAGACAAGGCACATGTCCATTAAAAACATGTGGAGTGACAGGGTGGCCAATTAATCAGCACAGATAGAAAAACAGAAGGGATGGACAGACTTTATCGATTAGTCTCAGGAGAGAAGAGAACAGAAGAGAAGAGAAAGTATTGCTTGTAATGTCAGTCCAAATCTTAGTACTCATCATCATCATAAAATATGTGCCTGACTTTGGACATAGGGTAAACGTGTTGTTCACCATCATGCATTGATACCTAAAATTTACACACATTGGTAATACTGATAATAAATCATATTTATTATCAGAGAGTTTCACAGACAGTTGCATTTAAACCATGTAAAAAATACACAACAATGTAGTCTAAAGCACACAAGGAAGATAATAGTGCATGCAGAGCACAACACAACCTCGGGGCAAACCACAGCCTTGACCTATGCCGAAGGCTCATGATCAACTATTTGTTAACTGTTTTGAACCACTACACTTCCTCACAGTTACAACAGGTCGTGCATCTCAACTGTTTTGCTTCAGCGTTTTCTGATTTAGCATTTTTTAAATTCATTCCCCTTCGGTTTAAAAAATGCTAAATCGAATTAACGTCGTTGTTACAACAAACATGCCAATAAATATCTGTTTGAATCTTTTATTTTACTTTTCCTCTACAGTCACCATTTTTATGACAACAAGTGCCTATGATTATGCTGTCTGCATGTTCTTCCTCTGCCCGTCTGGAAAACCCAGTCAATTATTTTGAATTTGTTTACGTTGCAGTTTGGCAACGCTGCAGCTATTTATCAGTCAGTGCAGCTCAATGCTACCAGACTGACAATGCAGGAAAAACTCTGACAGACAAATTTGTATTTTATAATTTTATAATTGTAAGAGTCCATATACCATCATCTGACAAAACCCATCCACAGACAGACATATAAATACCTGCCAAGGAGCTCAAAATGGCCTTGGGGGTAGTCACTGCACTGCATTTTCTTATTTACTCAAACACACACCAGCTGTGCTATTTTTGTGCTTACACACTAGGAAAAAAACAAAAAAACTTCATATAAAAAATGCAAAAGAGTTTGTGGAATGTAAAGCAGGCCTGTATTTAAAAATGGAGATAGCAGCAGTGACAGCATCCCTTAGTTTATGTAGATTGAATGTTGACATTTGTTTGGGGTTTTGTTTGTTTTTTAATTAGAGAATGGGGCATCATTGCGTGCTTAGCTAGATGCATCTGTAAAGTCACAGTCGTACAGGCTTAGAGATCAGTCTGCAACCATCATGCAGTGGTGGAGGAAGTACTTAAGTTTAGTACTTAAGTTAAAGTACAACTACCCAGCAAAATATATACTTAAGTAAAAGTATAATTACTACATCAACATCTTACTTAAGTAAAAGTCCTAAGTACATACTTTTAAACTTACTTTAAAGTATTTTTTTAAGTAAAAGTACACAATCGGTTGTCTCAATGTCTGGGCTGTTCAATTGTAATAATCACAAACAATTTCTATTGTGTACTGGAAAGGGTAGTTGTGCAAGCTCTCTGCAATGCTGACACACTGTAAAAATCTGGTTTTTACTTATTATTACTCATTAAATAATAATTAAGCCAAGCCAATTATGACAATACAATTTATTTTATTTTTACTATACTATTAAGAGCAGTAAAAAAAACCCTCAAAAGCACACAGGTGAGTGTTATTCC
>VUQR01024933.1:0-66012 GCA_015108515.1 Hemichromis elongatus | reverse complement strand
AGTTTGGCAAATTGTGGCGCCCATTTTTGACTTTTTTATCTATTTTGGGGGGAAATTTATGGTAACGCAAATAAATGCTACATCAGCAATTGCTGATATAACATCACATTATGTGATTTAACTCCAAGGTTAAATACATTCTTATGACATATCTGGAGAGAGTGGCTGAATTTGGACAAATGCTACTTTGGAAAGGTACTCAGCGGCAGGATGTAGAACAGTTCCCTTGCTGCACTGCAAGGACACTGAAAAGTAAAACTACAGGACAGCAAAGAACAGATTGGTGTGCAAAAATAACCTGTGAACAAGACAAGGTATGGTTCAATGCACTGGATTAAATGTCAGACTTTAAAGGCACTTTAATTTCACATTAATGGCATTAAAAACAAACCACTGTCGTAAACATAATCATCCCAATGTATTATGTTAAAAAAAAACTGCTAACAGATTAAAGTTAGCTGTACAGTAGGCAGTGTAGCAATAACTAAACTAACTAAATAATGAACTTGTAAGCCTGGTAACCCGTTGAGGGTGTGTGATGCATAGATGAACGAATGAGCTTGTAATTTTCAAAATACTTCTAAATGGTTTCATTTTAGTGTCAGCCAGAATTTGGAGGCTGATATTTTACTTTTTTCCTCCACGTCATTTACACTTACAGTCACAAACACATACACCTCCTCTATTTGCTAGATACAGGCTAAATGCTCTGCTCCCAGTATAGCACACTGTGTCCTCTCTGGGCATTTTCACAAATCTCTTTTTTCCACCAAAATCAGGTCATGCTGATAGCTTTTCTCTGCTTTTGGCCATATCAATCTGAGATGCCTTGCTTATGCATGGGTCTTAGCTCATCTTACTGCAAAAGTGATTAAGAGATAATTATATGCATGAGTTGCATAACAGACAAGTAACAGTGGAAGCTGGAATCAAATAAAGTGTCATTTGATGAGGTCTATTTCATGAAATATACATTTTTGTTCTTCCTCATTTTTCTTTGCATGGGAATAAACGTTAGATAGCTTGTGACTCTTCTTCATAGGAGGTCATTCACTAGCACATCTTGGTTGTGCGATGAGTGTCACAGACTTTTCCCAGCAGGATGTGTGTCATGCTGATCTGTTTATTATCCTGACTGGATCAGTGGTTTATCAGAGGAATGAGCTCATTGTCTCCACAGAGGTGTTTATGAGGCAGCCCACACAGTCCATAGATTATTGAGAAAAAACTAGCAAAGCAGAAACATGAATATAAAGCTAGTGAAGCTTGCTGGCTTTCTGTCATAGCTTCACTGAAGCGGCTGGGGGTTCATGTCCCAGCACAACAAACAGCTCCAGTTCTGTTTAACCAGCAGTAGCTTTAGGTTGCTCTCAGAACAGTGATCTCCCACAGCACAGTGACTGACTCTGACTCTCCGTGGGAGTCTGGTTCACTTTGATCCCATCCCAGTGGTACTCTTCAGTGGACAGGCTGGTGTCACACAACATTATTTGCTTGACAAGGAAGGCACCTGCCTCTTCAATATTTATATCTTCCTAAAAATGGCAGGGAAGAACACGATTTAGAACATTGTGTATGCATCCGCCGGGTTAAGTGTTTGGCTGCGAGTTGTTCCAGTGTGTTAATATTTTAACATATTTTTATGAACAGGTTATATGTGGTAGCTGCAGTGATAAAGTTCACACATGCAATAAAGCATTCCTTCATGCATTTCTAGTGCAGGATCTCATGCAGAATGGAGTCTTGCAATATGAACATTTTCAGATACAAAATCTATTAAATTAGTCAAACAAATAAAGAATCCAATCCCTCAGATAATCAGTTAATGATCTGCTGAATTTCCTAATGTTATTACTGCTAAACAGCCAACGCTGACTGTTGCTGAAGGCACATATTCCCCTGATATGATTGCACAGACCTTAGCAGAGGTTTCAAACCAGCCCAGGAATCTGTTGTCTTTACAAAAGCTGTCCAGAGAAGACACCAAGGCTTCATCCCTCCCCGTCAGGTCGCATTTGTTGGCCAGCAGGACAGCAGGGATCGGTTGGCCACTGTCAAGACGCACTTTGCTATCCAAGTCTTGCTTCCACACAGAGGCAGCCTCCAGGGTGTAGCTGTTTGTAATGTCAAAGACCACTACTGCTCCCATCGCTTCTTTGTAGTACACTCTGGACATGTTCTTAAACCTCTCTTGGCCTTGAGGGATAATAAAATAATGTGTGTAAAAAAATCATTTTGCCCAACTTCTAATAAAAACTGGTTGTGAGTAGAAATGTGTTTTTTTTCCCTCATGGATAGGCAGCTATTATTTGACAAAATACTCACAGATTTTAGATTTTTCTTTTCTTTTTGATCTGAATTATCATGTCAAATCAGACTGCAACCTAAATGTTATGTAAGAACTGAGCAACTACTGATAATTTTCTGAAATAAAATCTTATGTTTCCATGGACACTGGTTAGGATTAAAATTAGCTCTGAGAAAACAATGAATAAAAAAAAGCTGCAGTTTTACTTGCTACAGTTTCCAGGAACTAAAACATTCATTCAACTTAAATTTACATTTAGCTCTAAAAATGTGTATAAAAGTTGTGTCACCAAAGAAGAACTGAAATATAATTTACACAGGAAAAAAATTGGATTTGGATGATTTTTTGTTTAAAAAAAATGCAATTTTGGAATATTATGTGCAAATAAAATGCTTTCTTCCTGATTTTTTCTTTATTTAAAATACATAAACACATTTTAAGCAAATAAGTATACTCTTTATTATTTTCTAATTGATAGTTTTTTTTAAATGTACACTCAGCAGCCACTTCATTAAGTACACCTTGCTAAAACTGGATTTGTGACATGACATGTTAACCTACTGGAAGCAGTGGTAAAAAGATGGGTTCGCTGTGGTCAAAACGGGGTGGGCATGGTCAACAACAATCCTCTGTAGGTTTTAAATAATACAACTAATATTCCCAAACTGTGAAAAAAAATAACTCACAGCAACCACAACGAGTCTGAACTGTTGATGAAAAGGCAGGATGCAGCCAGGTTTCCATTTTCTGAACCTACCTTCCAAAGGTTGCTGCAAATATTAAAATTCATCAGACCAGGGATGTTTTTCAAATATACTAATGTCCCATTTTGGTGCAGCAGTGCAAACTGTAACTTCAGTGTTTTTACACAGGGTGTGGTCTTCTGCTGCTATAGCTCAACTGCTTCAAGGTTCAATGTATTGCACAGTCAGAGATGCTCTTTTGAATATCTTGGTTGTAATAAGTGGTTATTTGAGTTACTGTTCTCCTCCTATTAGCTCAGAGCAGTCTCTGCTGTCCTCTAG
The DNA here is from genome assembly GCA_015108515.1 of Hemichromis elongatus. Classification (NCBI taxonomy): domain Eukaryota; kingdom Metazoa; phylum Chordata; class Actinopteri; order Cichliformes; family Cichlidae; genus Hemichromis; species Hemichromis elongatus. The sequence continues at coordinate 62,679 of VUQR01024933.1, read as the reverse complement.
CATCAACAAGGTATTTTTGCCCAGAGAACTGCCGCTGCTGAAATTTTTTTTTTGGACCATTCTCTGTAAACCCTATAGATGGACACACCAACCTGTCTGGCAACCAAAACTCATACCGCTTTAAAAATCACTTAAATCACCTTTCTTCCCAATTCTGATGCTCTGTTTGAACTACAGCCGGTCCTCTTTACCATACAGATGCCAAAATGCACTGAGTTGCTGTCGTGCTAATTAAACAATATGTTGAACAGGTATACCTAATGAAGTGGCCGGTGAGTGTATGTCTAGTATTATTAAATTAAGAGAATATTACTTTATTTAAATACACATTATATAAAAATAATGTATCAAGATATTACTTTGCTACATTTCAAATGTTTAAAAATAAAAGTTTTAAAACTTTTTAAATACTGTTTTCACAGAAATTTCGCTGTACAGTTTCTACAGAGTTTATAACAGATGCCCTAAAACTAGATTTATCCTGTTCATCTGGTATTTTTAAACAGAAATTTTCTTTATAGTTTTAAAACTCACCTCCAATATCCCAAAGCTGTAGTCTCACCACTGTCTTGGCATCCCATTCAATTGTTTTTAGGGCAAAGTCAACTCCAATGGATGCTTTGTATGTTTCATCAAAGCGTTTATTAACATAACGCATGACAATGCTGCTTTTCCCAACCCCTAGATTTCCAATGACTAAAACTTTAAAAAGCTTCTCTGTAGATAATGTCACCGAAAGCCTTCCCATACTGCAGTCCACGAGCTGACGGGCATGGAGAAAGATAAAATATTCTTTTCCAAATAAATGTGCAAAACTAAGTTACATTTACACAGAGTTTTGAAGTAAAATAACGAGTTGTAGAAATAACAGTGTCTCGACATTCAGTGCAGTTCCCTATGTCACTACTTCCTATGGTGCTCCTGTTTTGAAATCCTTCCTTCAAACCAGAGCAATAAAAAGCTGACCTTTGATTTATAAATCACTATGGGAGCAACCACTCCAAGAGCACAGAGCCACCTAATGTTTCACCATGAAAAACATGAAAGACAAAAGCATAAAAAATATTTAATTTAGTCAAATCAAACAAGTGCCGTTCAAATTATTGTCTACAGCAACTACCATTTTAAAACTGTAGATTTATTTTACACTGAACTTCATATAGCTTATATTGATGTATAACTAATGCCAATAGTAGCACTTTATTACACTATACAATTCTGAGAGGAACTCTCAATATTTAGGAAATGGATTGTTGTACACAGCCAATCACACACAATATAAGCATACACAGCTACTCTTTTCTTTAATACTAACAATTCATATAGAATACCAAAATAAGATACACAATCCATACATTCACAATACAATAGTCTATACAATTATGAAAGCGGATGTCTATTTATAAAACATACTGGTTCAAATTGCCTCTCAAGACCATATAAATAAGATAAATGTACAAAGAAAACAAAACGTGGCACTTGAACTTGTCCTCTGCTACATTCAAGGTACAGTGCAATTGTTTGGCAGTACTGTATCCATCAGAGATTCACAATATAATATCTTTTCTTACAATAAAGTTGGCATTTATTAACATTTTACTCTGCACTTTAAGCTTAAATAGGTAGTTTTAAAGGGGGTATAACTCTTCTTAGCTGTGAAGACAGATACCACTTTTATGCCCGTATACTAGATACAACGCTACTACAAGCAGCTAGGAACATACAAGAGAGTGACATTGACCTAGTTTCTTATTTCTCGTCAAGAAAGTGAATGAGGGAGTTTAAAAAAAAACAAATTCTTGCTTTAAATCTCTACTTTTGCCCGACAAAGGACACGACACTCAGTGTGTCACATAAAAAAAATTTCCTTATTATTAAAGTGAATAATTTTATATATGCTCATTTAGTTACATTTAAAGTCAAAAAACTAATCAGATTGATTCCTCATCTATATTTATCAAACAAATTTATTTATATGACAATATTTCATAAATATATATATATACAGCTAAAAGCTTATAATAGAAATATACAGTATGCCTCACCCTTACCATGTAAAAACTATTAGGAGTGAGAAATGACTCGACAGACCAGAGGTTCATTTTTTCCTTATGTATCATCATATACAACACGTAAAAACTTGAAAGTATAGTACAAGCGTTAACATTTAGGACGTGCCCTCACAGAGTTGAGGAGCTTTGCTTGTAGTCTCTGAGGATGACGGAGGCGTATGTGACATTGGGAGGTGTGCACAAAATTGACTCAGACACTGGCGAGTTGGGAAAGGGGCTCACTGGAGCACCGGTGCAATCACGGAAAGGCGAGGGGGGCATCAGAGCAAGAGAGTCCTCTGTTGCTAATTTGACCTCAACAAAGTCCTCCTCGTCGTGAATCTGGGAGTTGTTGTACATGTAGCCGTGGAGAAGGCCAAACTGCTCATTCTCCATTTCCTCCTCTTCTTCCTCCTCTAAAGGGAAGACAGGTTCCTCATCAAAAGGGTCAAGCTGCACAGGCAGGACAGGCTCCTGCTGGATGAGGTGAGCCTGATGGTACACTGGCATCCCACCACTAACAGCCTCAGGCATGCTTACCATATCACGGATCTCAGGCATGTCACAGTTGAACTTGCTCACCACCCCCTCCTCTTGCAGGCAGTCCATCATGACATGTTTGGGGGGGATAATGCTATTTTTCTGCAAAGGCTTGGGGGAATAGAGCTCCACCTCCTCGTGCGCATCTTTTTTCAGCCCACTTGCAGGCATTTGCCCGTGGGCCACCATAGGGGGAGTATCAGGGGAGTTATAATGAACAGGGTCACTCTCATCCTCCTCAGCCACATTGTACAAAGTCTTAGTGCTGAGATCTGAGAATTCCAGGCCTGTGTTATGGTAGGTATTAGTTAAGGGTTTGATGACAGCCATCTGATTGGAACCTGCTTCCTGTCTCTTCACATGCACTGACAGTCTGTGCCACATGTGATCCCCTTTTGGAGGATGTCTTGCACCTGGTTCAGACCATGACACAGACTTTCCATTAGAACTATGAACAAAATAAAGACGGCTGTTACTTCATAGGAACCCAGAAAAGTGGAGACAGAAAGAGCATTTCTGCTTCATGTAAATGACTAAAGTCACTTTTTTAAAATTTTATTTTGTTAATATTGTCAGTATTTACAGGGTATCTACAGGTTTTGAATATAGCATCTCAAAGGAAACACCTTAATGCTCTTGGAGCCCTGGAGAAACCCTGCATTCTGTATTAGGGATCTAATTTGCCATCCCTTAGCACACAGAGATGCTTGTTTTAATTTTAACAACAGATCAAGGGCTGAACTGGCTGTGTGAATTGGGTACTGACCTATATCCGTCACAGTTTACAACAGGTGTCCCTAGGAAAGTGAATACAGTAAGACATCACGTTCCCTTTGAGAGGGAATTACAGTAAAACCAGCATCCCTGAGGTGCCTCAGGAGCAGGACTCACAGACTCAATTAATGAACCTACCTGCCGTTTCCAGTGTTCTTTTTCCTCTTGAACATGTTCAACAGGCTGTTGCTTCGGCAAGCAATTTTGCCGTCGCCGACATGCATGCGGACTGCATCAGAGGTGGTGAATGCGCTGCGCACGTTCCTCTCAGGTTTGGCGATAATGATGTACATCTTTGGCGTGAACATGCACCCCAAAGCGACAGTCACGCTGAGGCTCACAGAGAAGGATGTAGTGATGATCTTGTAGTTGCTGCCAAAGTAGATTGGCACAAACGCCAGCCAGATTATACACGTGGTGTACATGGTGAAGGCAATATATTTGGCCTCATTGAAATTTGCAGGGACATTGCGGGTCTTAAAGGCATAATAGGTACAGCTCATGATCAGCAGACCGTTGTAGCCCAGTGGAGCTACAACACCAAGGTTACTGGTGTTGCAGATCAGGAAGACTTCTCTGATGCTGGGGTAAGATTTGACGGGTTCGGGAGGCTCCATGATGATGAGGGTAATTTCCAATGTGAGCTGAACACTTATCAGGATGAAGGCGATAACCACCTGAGCCCAAGCGCTCATGAACCTCGGCTTTCTCGTGCAAATCTTCTTCTTGCTGCCTGCCAGGATGCGCGCAATGCGATTGGTTTTAGTTACCAGGGCTGAGTAGCACATGGCAGCTGAGAGTCCCACAAGAAGTCTTTGGAGGTAGCAAGAGGCCACGGTGGGTCGGGCAATGAGAGTGAAAGGGCACAGATAGCCCAGGAAGATCCCTGCAAGGATGATGTAACAGAGCTCCCGGCTGGAGGATTTGACCACTGGTGTGTCGCGGTATAAGACAAAGATGAAGGTAACAAATGATGTTACCAGGATGCCCAGACAGGAAAAGACCACCTGGATAATGGACTCTGGATTTCTCCACTCCAGATAGCGCAGAGGGATCGGCTCACAGCCTGTAAAGGGGAAAAACATGGGTTATAAAAACACAGCCAGTCTATACTGAAAGCTAGTCATACATTTTTTATCATTTTAGCACCAGCTCTAGGGATATATTTATGATTATCTAGAGAAACGCAGTTAAGTAAAGGGTCATTTTTGATGAAAAGTCTAATATATTAGGAATTGTATTGTATGGACACATTAGAAATTAATAAAATCCATCTTTGCCTGAGAAAATACAGTAAGTCTCAAAGTAGGTTTTTAGTTCAACTATAAATAAGCCTCTTTCTACTCAGCCATGGCAAGGCTGGGCTGCAGCCAGCAGAGGACGGGTGCTGGTGCAGCAGGACAAAATAAATAACTGCTTTTTCATGGATCCAAATAAGCTCGCCTTTCTGCCTCGTGCTGAGAACACATACTGTATTTCTAATTCATGTTGTGTTATTTATTTATTGTACAATGGCAAGAGGTAGGGTTAGAAAAGTGTACAAGAATATTTTTATATCCTTCTTTGTGCCACGCATTATGCTGTTTTCATGTGTATCCAAACATTCGTGGCTGTAAAAATAAAAAATGAAACAGCATGGGGGGAAGGATGATCCTATTAAGAACGTGTCTTTGAACGCCACAGAAGACCTTTGAAAGTGGGCCAGAAGAGTGGTAAGTGAACTAGGGCTGCTGTCGGATAAAATGGTGAAGATGATGAATGGCTCTCAGGTGTCATGGGAAAGCAATGAAAATAGGACAGAACAGGTTTGTGAAATAGCGCTGCAAAAATCTTAGCGGGGCAGGCTGAACGGGGTGCAGGTAAGAGGAGAAGAAGTAAAAGCTTGGAGGAACTTAACTTTTTTTCTTTTTTTAAACTGCCTCAGATAAGCCAGAAGAAACTCTTCTTATCTCCGCAAGCATCAGTCATGCAGCAGGAACACACCCTGTGGCTGCTGAAGCAACCTAAATTCATCTAAATTTAAATGACAAAACTGCAGAGCAGCAAAATTTGTTGTGCGGATCAGATGAATCACTTTGTTTGTCTAGATCCCTTTTTTTTGTATACTGACTGGAGCATTGGTGATTTCAAGAAGCTGGTAGAAATTATCTAAAACACATTTATTTACTTCTTATTGACAGACCAGAAGATGGAGTTTATTATTGCGACTGTTTAAGTTTCAAATTACGTTTATGAAGCTTCTTTTGTGAAACAAGCTGTGTCTAAAATCCCACCTTTGTTAACTGATTTGCTAATAAAGTGTGTATAATTTTTGTGGGGACTAATGCACATTTCATAAAATATTAGGACCCTTTGAAACCCTTTCAGTTTATTTGCTAATTAAATATCCATGTACAACATTTTAAAACTGACCTCTAGAGGTGTTGGTAGGTTGATTAAATTTCCTCTTCTCTTTTTCCTATTTAACTATTCTCTAAAAAGAAATCCAGTAAGGTCCTCTGCCAGCCCCTGCACAATATTTAAAGCAGCTAAAGATTTACATAAGCAGGTAATTGTAGAGTACAAGCACACCTTCTAGTTCTTTGTCAGGCCACCAGCCCAGCTCACAGGCCTTGCACGTGAACTCATCCTGGACATATTCATTGTCTTTGCAGGCGGTGCAGATCCAGCAGCAGCTCACCTCTCCCTTCCTTATCACCTGGTTCATAAAACATGCAGGGAAATAAAAAGTAAAAATACTCGTCTAAAAGTAACTATATTTATCACGGATGTATTTTGATGTCCAAGGAAGGCCAGATCTGCATAAATATTTTAAATATTTGTTTTCAACACAGTAAAAGTAAAGATGGAAAGGTTCAACATATGAAAAAAGACATGGGAATCTGGCATCCAACCACACGTCTCACTAAATATCATTTTAAACAGAAATTTCTTTGAACGTGCCCCCTTTTTTCTAATATGAAAGAAAAACTCTTTATTCTACACTAGTTCTTAATTTAGAAAGGCAAAATGGTTGTATGCAATCACAAGAAAAAAAAAAGTAGACTCTCCTTTAATTCTAAAAGTGTACATATCTGAACATCATATGAAAAAAACACCAAACACAAATACAATCTCAGATGAATAGCATCACATGATATGTTGTACCATGTTACAAGCAATAACTTGAAGTTATCATTCTTTGCATGACTTTATCAGTCTCTCACATCTTTGCGGCAGAATTTTGGCCCACTTTTATTTACAATGTTACTTCAATGAATTCAGTTTTTTGCACATTCATTTATGCACAGCTCTCTAAAGGACCTGCAACAGGGTTTTAGTCAGGTTGAGACAACAACGTAACATGCAACAGGGCCCAGGAGGTAGCGCATCAAATGAGCCCCTCCTCTTTATTGCACTAGATCCTTGTATTCCCTATTTTAAAGAAAAGTGGACATGTGATAAGAGGTTCACTATATGTTCAAGTCAAGGTTCTATTCTATGAAAGCCTAGCTTTTTGCTTTTCTCCCCCCCCCCCCCTTTTTTTTTTTTACTATGACTAGTGCATTAATGTTTTCTTGTTATTATTGTTGTTTCTGGGTTTTGTAAAAACACAACATGTACAAGTTACGAGCTTAACCTTGATTTCTCCTTTGGAGCAGGGCTCACTGCAGACAGAGCGGACCATCTCACTGCGGTTCATCTGGATCATGTCATCATCGATACTGAGTATGCCCTCGTGCCAGGAGCCGATGTTGATGTAATCATAAACACTGGTCTCCACATGCTGAAAGTTCATAATCTCATACCTGATTGTGGATAGAAAGAAATGGCTCAGAGGAAGATCTTTCACCATTGCTGAAAGACTTTTGCTGCAATTAAGGACAGATTTTTTTTTAAAAAAAAAAACCTCCTCTGTGCAGGAATTATGTTTCCACCTACTGGTATTTCTTAGGTGGAACATACTCACTCAGCATAAAAGAAGTCACTGACCCTTTTACTACGTATAATTTGGGGAACTTTATCTTAATGGCTTAACCATAAACTTTGTTATTTAATGACATATATGGACTTACATGAGAATACTGTTTGTGGCTTACTTACTAGAAGTTGTGCGTTGTTATGATCATGATTGTGCTTTAGACCAGCCAAATAATCACCAAGCAGTTTGCTAGAGTTGGCTTTTAACTGCTCACAAAACATATATTTAATCAGCCACGTCAAATAGAAGCAACTAAGTGCAATTTAGTCTTGTAGAGAACCTGGTGTTTTTTATAAAGTTCAAACCAAGCATCAGAATAGTTAAGAGCAGTGGTTAAAGTGACTTTGAACCTAGTGTGGTTTATGGTGCCAGATGAACTTTCCCACACAACCCTATGTAGAGTTTACAGAGACTGTTCCAAAAAGAGAAATATCCAGTGAGTAGAAGTCCAACAGTCCACTTTACCAGCTTTGGAAGTTGTTGGAATGGGAGATTCACATTGTGGATGCAGAGAAAATCTGCAGCAACTGTGTGATAATATTGTGTCTACATGGACCAAAATCTGGTCCAACACACTAGCAAGGTGTATCTTGCTAGTGGATAAACTATCTGGTAAGTGTAATTAGTTGTTCTCAGTTGTTCTCTGTTACTGAATAGTGAATATATTGGATTTTTTCCCTTTAAGCACTGATTGTTTACTGCCTCTGAAGGTCAGTTAATGCTGCCTTAATTGAACTACTTTTTTAAAAAATGTCTATAAAAATTCCTTTTACCTATAACAATAAGAAGAGTGGGTTTACCTTCCAGGTGAATCGCCATTCTCATCAAACCATATGTCCTCCCCGGACACACCTGTGAAGGATGTCTTCAGAAGGAATTCCAGTAAGTGACTTCCATCAACAGGCTTCATGGCATCGCAGAGCCCCACGTGGCCGGGGCAAAGAAGAGAATGCATATCATGCAGCCCGTGGGCCATTGCATTGATGGCATTGATGACGAAGCCCATCTTGCTGTCTTGCACGTAGTTATCCTCCAGACTTTCATAACCTGCCCACACATTGGAGAACAGTAAGGATTCATCTTCAAGACAAACATACCGTGAAAGACTTACAGGAGGTGCTTTATTGCTGCAAGCAGAAGCATCTTATGTGGTTAAAGTTTACACTTCTACATTTCAGGTATACCTAATATCTTGTCTAGCATGATGTAACATATTACAAAGGAGTGATAGGGTGCTCACAGATGAATTCTTATAACTGCTCTCTAAATTCAGCCAGCAAGCCACATGTATCTTTGCCTCTGTGGGATACTGCTTTAAAAGAACTGGAAGCTTTGAAAGATGGCTTCAAATAATCCTTGTTACCATGGCAAGACTGTTCATTTCTGCAGTCATGAGTCAGGATTCAATTAGAGTTGGCTTAAAACTCCAGAAACCACCGAGAATCAGTCTCCTCAAGCAGAAAAACAAACCAACATGTATTTGAATCATGTCTGTGAAGGTTCTCAGTCATCCAGGTCATCGTAATCTAAGGAGCTGTAATGAAATGAAATTAAAGTTAAATCAAAGTTAAAGAATCCCAGATGCCTTTTTTCTTTACAGCTCCTTAGACAATGTATTTGAATCGTTTCTGTTCATATTGTTTTTTTTTTTCTCTCAGACAAACAGGATGAATGAATGAGACAAAACATATTTGGAAGCAAACACTGTGTGATGTTCAGACACACCCTATCAGTTCAGTGTAATGCAAGCTGGAAGCAGAGTAGCGGTTTATTAGTTGCACTGTGTTAAAGTATAACAAGCTACACCATGCATTCATTGTGTTTTGGTAAAACTGTGAGCCAGGCACAGACCAGTCATATAACTAGAACCACTGGCAGGTGAGATAATAAAATAAACACTGATCGTCTTGTTGCAGTGAACTATCTGCACTATCGGTCCTGTCATTCACTACTATGTTACTTAGCCATGTGCTGTCTATGCCCCAAAGGGTTAGACCTGCACATTATATTAGACAGTTGGCTTTAATATTTTTACTGATCTTTGAGACTTTTTTGTGTTTTGTCAAATATGCAACAACAAATAAAAAATCTTACTGAGTTCATTATTGTACTCGAAATTTTCCACCTTCTAATTGTGGGGCACTACAAAAAATGTTTTGTTACAGAAGCAACATTCCTTCTGAAAAAATAATATATTAATTTGAAACACACACCTGCTGTAGTTTTGTCATGTTTGAGCCTTGTTTTAGGTCTTGAATTCCTAATTCATATTTTCAAGTTTTGAGTTTATTTTTTTGGTCCTCTTGTTATTCCTGTGTGTTTGTATATTTTAAAGCAAGCTGGCCCAAGCTGACCCTCCCTGAGACTGGTTCTGTTGGAGGTTTCTTTACGTTAAAAGGCAGCTTTTCCTTCCCGCTGCCGCCAAGTCTTTGCTCATTGGGGATCTATATTGATGTTGGTTAATGATCGGAAACTGACACTTGATCTTCAATAACAGAAAAACCCTTGATGATTCTCTAACCAAATGATGTGAGAAGTATTGTTACCTGATTGTTTGTTTCATATTATTCCACCATCTTCACTGACATTTACATTGTGGGACACAACAACAGATTTTTGAACCATCTCTTACTGAACTAAATTTCCTTCACAAAACCAGGATAACCACACAAAGGAAATATCATTTGTGATGCAGAGAGCCAAGAACGTCTAGATTATATCCTGTGATTGCTCCTGAGCATTCATGGAAATGCAGCTGTTGGGAAATGCAGGTAATGTGCCTGATGAATATAAGGCAGAACTTTTTATCAATGTAGGCCTGACATGATACCAATTCGATGATACCAATAGGTGGACACAATGCTGGCTAATTTCTACCCGAGAAAAATGCCAATTAGGAGCAAACAAATAAAAAAGCAGAGGCAGAAGTCTCTCACATCTCACTCACATATTCAGACTGAATTTCCTATATGCAGAGAGAATTATAATTAGGGCTGCACCTAAGGAAAACAGTGGCCTACATTATCAAAAGAAAACAGCAAAAGAAAGCAACATGAGCCTGTGCCAATCACAGATGGCATCAATGGTACAAACAGTCCACCAGAATGCTTCGGTCTGTACAGCTAAGTAAAGGTCTAAAGATTACTTCAGGCATTTACATCGACCATCACTGTCATACTGCCCAGCTGACTCTGACATAACACAAAACTTTCCTCACTCAGTCATATATACACACACACACACACACACACACACACATATATATATACATATATACCACAGTATACAGTTTTCACTTGCCACTCCCCAAATATCAGACCTAAATAAAATCACAGCAGCATTAAGCCGGATGTAACCCACATGTCCTGTCAGCTCCTACTGACTGTTCAGTCAGTTCTTTGGACTGTGGGAGGAAGCCAGAGTACCTTCACAGAACCCACTCTGACAAGAGGAGAACATGCTAACTCCAGACAAAAAGCCACAAAAAACATGGTGGGTCTGAACCTAGAACCTTTTCGCTGTGACACAAGAGTGCTAACCTTAATATCTCTTCAGGCCAGAGTGGCTCACCAGTGAGGACAGTAATGAGCAAACAGGGGAATGCAGGGTGAAATTTAGAAGCCTGAAATCAAGGTTTGCTTTTGGAAATATTAAAGTTAAACCTTATTTTAAGCACTGGTTTCTTTATTTTTAAGTGCCAATAATCTTTCATTAGGATTTCCTGCTTGAAAAACTTTATTCTTTGCATCTATATTTCATAATTAAAGCTGGGATTGTGATAATTAGACAACAGAAATGTGCAGTAAAAAACAGATGTATTTTATTTTATCTATTAGGAATAATAGATAACCTATGCCCTTCTAAAAGCAAAAAACCTGACACTTTTGGGCTAAACTGGAAAGTTTTTCACCCATTTCCACCAGTTTAAATTTATTCTAATTCAAACGTATAATAAAAAATTGTAAATGAAAAAAAAATCCCACTATAATCACACTATATTGAATATTTGCTAACAGATACCTTTTTATGACACTTTAAGGTGGAAAATTATAGCATGTCTCCTCAGATGGAAACACACTGTATATCCACTATTATTAATAGTAGCAGTAGTAGCATTACTGCTAAACTGTTGGTTAAAAGTATGTAATTGTTCAATCCTTATGGGTCTTTCACAATGAGTAGTGATTCAAAAGTAATAGGTCGAATTAGCTCATGTCAGTATTTCTACTAGTTATAGGTTTATAAGTCAGGCTCATCAGGCTGTGAGCATCTCTTACTGGCTCGCAGAACATTTAACCTAAAAACTTGGTGTGTCAGAGGTTTTAAAAATGACTGATTATTCTTAAGGGGCCTCTTAATTTTAAAACAGGAATGCAGATGATTGGTGTTGCCTTGATTTTAGCATTTTGTACATTGATGAAAAACCCCTTTCTATCAGTGCTGTGGTGTTGTTTAGATGTTCCACTAATAACATTTTTCATTTGTTGCATCTTCTCTCAGCTATACTGTACTATGTATTTTCTTCTTTGCAGACAGAATTTTTATTCTGTCCTAGCCAGCGTCATTTATAACTGCGTGGTGGCTTTCGTGAGTGTCATCCATTGCTGACGTGTTTGTTGCTACTTGTGTTAAATCATATAATGATCGCTAAAAAGGACTGCTGGGAAACTCACTGCCTCTGCAAACAAACACATCAACAGTAAATTTAGTTGGGTAGCAGCTGGGTGAGTGTCCGATGGGAACTGCTGGTGATGACCTAGTTTAACAGCTCCTTCGCTTTGACGCTCGCCGCACTCCTCTGAGCTGTGTGAGCTTCAGTCATGATGCAATGATGTCATGATGCGAGCATGCAAGCAGAGGACCTACTGCTGCACGTCGGGATTAGTTGGCTGCATGACAAGTGAACCTTCTCTGTGTATTTCATGGATTAAACTGTACAGAGAAAAGAAAAAAATGGATCCCAGCGTGTGCATTACCTGCATGTTAACTACTATTTCTGTGGCTACATGCAATTAAGCGAGTTCCCATCTCATTCAAATGTTATTGGGCTGTTTTATGTGACTGTTTTAAGGCTAAAAAAGGTGGGAGAGCACAAAGTGTGATCAAACATGACCCAATTGTTGAGCTCTCAGTGCACTGGAAGAAAAACACCCCAATAGCTTCATATATTAGAGGTCAACTGAGATTAATTGGAAATGTAATAGAAAGTAGAAGAGATTATCAGCAGTGCATTTACATTTTCCCAGCATGTGATAAAATCTTAATATCAGTCAACCTCTATGTATATTTCCAAAGTGAGGAGCATTATGGTTCCATTAAAAAGTATTCACTCACCATCTTGGAGTTCTACACCAAAATGAATAAACAGATACACAAATAAATAAAAATAGAAATAAAATGGAAATAACCCAGGACAAAATCACTAAATCTCCACCTATGTGAATAACTGCCATTAAATAATGATGCTTTGTAAAAATGAATAAAAGCAGAAATATGCATCTTATGTCAAAGAAATGCTTGAAAATAATGTGCAAAGAAAATAAGGTCAAAAGAACAGTAGAAAAAAAGATGCAATGGCAAAAACAAATTCCCAAAAGTATCTTTATAAGTTAAAGTCAAAGAAAGTTTTTTTTTTGGTTTTTGCTGCATGCAACATTTTATATTTACGTTTATCAACATGTTTAAATAGGCTCTTTTTAAAATTACAGATTTTAAAAATTTGGGGAGCTTGAGAAACATCGTGGTCCCCATAAAACGTAAAGCTTGGGATTGAAAACGTAAATATATAGGCTTTTATTTAAAAAAGAAAAATGTAAGAGCAGTGTATAAAACTGTTTTGGAAACATGCTTGTTGAGCATTGTTTCAAGAAATTAACAAATAATGCATTAACTCTGTTATGTGTGAAAGGATTTAGTTTACCTAGATCATCATCCTCTGTAAAGCCAAGTGTCACAGAAATGAACAATATGTGTTACTGGATTGACTTAGAGAGAATTTTACCCTCTGGCAGTTTAATTCATATTTAAATAGCGTGTTCCAGTTTACGGGGCCTTTTTGGCATCGTCCTCTGGGCATTGAACGCATCAGAACAGTTCAAAAAGACAAGCAGATGTGTTGTTTAGCTACCTGAGCAGTTTCGTGCATAATTCAAGTTCTCTTGCGGGTGTCCGGGAAGGCGGCACTGAAACCGGTACTGCCAGAACTCTGGAAACCATGGGTTGCGGGTGTTAGTGCTGAGCTTGAGCCTCAGGAAGTAGTCATCGAATGAGGAGACCTCTTCAGAGTGCAGCTTTACGGTGATGCCTCCTACAGCCTCCTGTTCGTATCCCTCCACCACCTCGACTCGGTCTGCCCAGCCATCACTGCAGAGAGAGGAGAACACTGTAATAATTTCTGCTTAAACTAGACACCCACTTGCTGCATTGTATGTCTAAACATTATGTCAGAGCTTAAAGCATTGCAAAACATTCTTACTGACTTTTGAAAACGCATAATATTATAAACAAAGAATGAATTATATCTCTTTTGTGGAAAAGAGAAGAGAAAGAGCTCTGTTATCAAAAGAATATCTTTTGCAACCAACAAAATATCAATACCCAACCTAAAACCTGCGAAGCACTCAAACCTAACCCATAACGCTATCTCCAATTACTGCATTTTTATAATTTAATAACAAGTCACACAATATTAGTCAGCATCTGGCAGGAGAAAATAACAAACTGTTTTATGCTGCTAAGCTCCAAAAGTCGGTGCACACTGAATCTCCCTTTTGTTTTTCTGACTTTGTTTCCCTTTCAGCCTCCCCGCTGAGGGGCGTGGAGTGCTCGCTGTACTTGCAGAAAGAAGACGGAGAAAAAAAGCCTCAGTCCACAGACACAATCACAAGTCTGGTGAGAATTTGCAGATTAGTACTGCGGCTGTGCAATCTGCCGTGGAGAGAAACAAACTCCCACCCAACACGCAGACTCTAGAGCCTTAAGTGTCAAAGCTGGTCATAACTCGTATTTATAGCTTAATACTCAACACTGTGAAAGTCAATACAGCATCTGATCCTGTAGCAAGAGGTCATGCGGACAAAAGACACTTTAGGATGCTCCAGATTTCAATTAGAATAAAAATAAAAACACCATTTCTCATTCATTTTAGTAGCAAATGTGTTTTATAGCAGCATTATGCAGTGGAGGATCAAGTCCTTGATATATTCATGTGGCATTGTACGTCTCAGCGGGTGAAATGAAAGCTGAGAAAAGGGAATATGAGAGACTTTAAACTGCAGATTCCAGTGATGATTTGGCATAAAAACAGCTTCTTTAAATGCAGCGACACACTGAATGGAAAACAAAAAATTACAGATGGGTGACAATCGGAAATAAAACTTTAACCCTTCAGTCCTTCTAGACATGAAGAGAGGGACTCTGGTGGCACATAAGCTGTATGGAGCATTTTCCTGTCATGCTTTGGTCCACTTGTCTGTAAATCAACACAGCTGTCTTAAGAGATTACCTGTATCCTGTGATGAAAAATGTTTATTCTGATGGGATTGTAGTCACTTGTGCTTTGATGAAAGCACCCTCATGTGATAATGGTACTGAAGATGGTCCGCCTAAAAGACCACAGGTGAATGCATCTTTTGACATTCTGCAGTTGAATACAGACCAAGCCTGAGGGTGTATAATATAATCATCTACATGCTGCAGACAGCTTACTCCTATACACAGAGAAACAGCTGCAAGGTCAAGATCACCTTCTCTGATTTCTCAAGTGCATTTAACCCAATTCTGCTTCTACTGAGAGGATGATTTTGTGAAGCGGTCTAGGAGGAATCATCTGCTTCTAAATGTGAATAAGATCAGAGAGGTGGTGATCAACTTCAGAAGAAAAAGGATGACCGATGACTAACTTGTGACAGGTTTTTGATGTGGTGAAGAAGAACAAGTAACTGGGTGTCCACATATACAGCAGGCTGAATTGGAAGACCAATGCAGGCTGTAAACAAAGAGGTGATGAATAGGCTCTACTTCCTGGGGAAGCTGAGACATGTGGAGCAAAATGCTGGAGATTTGCTATCAGTTAGTTGTAACAGGGCAGTTTTCTTTGCTGTAGTCTGCTAGGGGAGCAGCATCAGAACTGGGTCTGGGCAGTTACTCATCATGGACAATCTTTTCCACCCTCTAGATTTATTACTGGACAGACAGCAAAGCACCTTCTCTAACAGACTGCTTTAGCTCTGCTGCACAAGGTCAGATACAGGAGCTCTTTCATACTATATCTCTATCTATATCACAACAGTTAGTTAGTTCTGATTAATTCAGCCATTGGGTCACTAAATTGTTTAATATTAA
Organism: Hemichromis elongatus; assembly: GCA_015108515.1. NCBI lineage: Eukaryota > Metazoa > Chordata > Actinopteri > Cichliformes > Cichlidae > Hemichromis > Hemichromis elongatus. The sequence continues at coordinate 47,010 of VUQR01024933.1, read as the reverse complement.
TAATAATGTGCTATCACCACATATAAAACCAGCTGAACACCTGTGGTAAATTTTGGACTATCATCACAACACCAAATGAGGAAATAACTTCAGCAGGGTTACAGATTTTGGGATTCACTGCTAAGGTGTGCCAAAGCTGTTCTTGTTTTGTCCAACACCTTATTAAGAAATGTATTTTGGTTTATTATCGTCATCATCATTATTATTGATACCTGCCTTTATTTATGTTTGGTACGAACTCAACCATCCTTCCACTTATCCTTTTCAGGTACGCGGGGGGTGCTGGAGCCTATCCCAGCTGTCATAGGGCGAGAGGCAGGGTACCCCCAGTCTGTCACAGGGCTAACACACAGAGAAAGACAACCATTTGCACTGACATTCTTTCCCGCATTCACACCTATGGGCAATTTAGATTGATCAATTAACCTTCCCACTAACTATGCGTCTCTGGACTGTGGGAGGAAGCTGGAGTACTCAGGGAGAACCCATGCAAACACAGGGAGAACATGTAGACACCACACAGAAAGACCCCGGTCTGATGGTGGAACTGAACTCAGGACCTTCTTGCTGTGTGGCAACAGTGCTGCCCACTAACTCAAATTGGCAAAATTCCAATATTCTTGTAAGTTATAAAAACAAAATAAATAGGAAAATATCCACCACACCATTACACCACTGCCACCACCCTGGACTACAAGGCAGGATGGATGCATGCTGGCAAAGTTATCTCAATTTTCTATTGCTGATGAGAATTGTAGCCTCAGTTTTCTGCTCTTAGCCCAGCTAATGTGGTCTTCTGCTGCTGTAGCCCATCTCCTTCAAGGGGACAAATATTCTGCATTCAGAGATGCTCTTCTGAAGACCTCATCTGGAACCACAAACCAGTCACTAAATGCCCTTTTCACCCATTCTGATGTTTAATTTGAACTTCAGCAGGTCGTCTTGACCATGTCTGCATGACTAAATTCATTGAGCTGCTGCCTTGTGATTGGCTAATTAGATATTTGCATTAATGCATTTGCAGTTGAGAGAGGAGGCTGGTGAGTGTACATTTTTTAATGTTTAGCGTTTACGGTTGCTTGGATTGCTTTTTATGCTCATCAGCTTTGGAGAGTGACTGTTAGAGCCAATCCGTAGAAAAGTATTTTTGGTACTATGTCAGTTATTATGTTACATGTTTGATTTGTATAAGATGTTATGAGCCACGCCACGTGTTTAACTTGTGTCGGGTAAGATGAACATCGAACAGTGCATGTGTGGTAGCAGGTTAGAATGAGCCAGTACGACAGAGGAAATGTGCGCTATAGCAGCAAATAGTTTTTTGACCGTTACATCATGATCTGTTTGTATGTACGAGTTAGAAATAAACCCAGACAGCTTACATTGGGAAGTGGAATAATTATTTTTTCAAGGCTTGGGCCATGACAGTAACACTGCCTTAAAATATGAAACAATAAGAAGAGGGCTTTAAACTTTAAAGAGACATTTAAATCTGGTCCAAAACAATTAAATACCCTTCAAAACAAAATATTTTAAAAATATTGTATATATCACACAAACCCATCCACAGGACAAAAATAGCACTTTCCAGACTTCTATAACCCACATTTTGTTTAAGAAGCGGAAGCCAGCAGCATCTTTGGCTTGGCTGGTGCTTCAAAAATAAATTGACAATGGTTGTCCAGCGTGACAGTATCAACAGTACCTGGCCATCTGCTTCTCAGCATCACACTACCCCCAGTCCAACACTCCGGGTGCCAAAAACCTACAGTTCTGACGTCAACACACGCACACACTGTACAGACTTCTAACACAAGTCTGAGCTCACACGTTTGTGAATCATTTAATTTAGGGCACAGCAGAGTTATTAGAAAAACTATGAATGTAGGGCCAAACTGTTTTTTTAAAATTTAAATAATGTATTTTATTACAAGTCGAACATCGCAATCTAAAATATTTGTCAAGCAGAAGATCATAAAGTTGATGTCTTCTATCAATTCCAAAGCAATGGGGGCTTCATTGGAGAGCTGATCAAATGAGTTGTTTGTTGTTTGAGATGTGTGGGTTCTGTGGTGTGAAAACAGCCATCTCTTTCATACCCACACAGCAGAAGATGGATGGCTGATGACCAGCACCTCAGGCATTTCGATTTGCCCACTGCACAGGCCCGCATGTGTTCACTTACTGCATTGCTCTAAAAAACATTTTCCTTTTTCAGTAGTCTCCTTGACCCAGAATACACACATATGCACGCACAGACACACACACTGCTCTACCAAACTCACACCCTCCTTATCTTCGGTGTAGACTTTCACAGCAGTGCAAATTTAAGTAGAAGGGGTGAGCGCAAGTTTAGGCTTTAATGTGTCCTATTTTTTTTTTTTTTTTTACTTTATGCACATATTCCATCATTTGGGTTGCAAGAAGATCGGGTTGACTGCTTTGAATCTAAACATTAAAAAACCACTCTCCGTAGCTGGCTTTTAGCATTGGTGCTAAAACAACTGCTAACTGGACTTGTGGTGAACTGAAGCTCCACAAAAAGGGAATGCCTAGTATATGTGCTGATATAAGCTTTGATATTCACTACTCCACTTTCCCAGCTTATGCTGGAGGTGCTGTCCCATATTAGCCCATCCCTCCTGTGATCTGACAGGGAGTGTGGATGCATTATTCATTACCGAGCCAGACTTACAGAGGAACTCTGCTACCATTAGGAACGAAAGAATATTTTGCTTCATATGAACTTTTTGTATATAATTCATCCCTAGTACAACTGAGTGTCACAACTTGGAATTCAGCATTCATATTTCAGTCAGCAGAGTGTCATTTTTCTATGTTTAGCTTTGAGTAGAAGAAGAGCTCCTGATAGAATCTTCTAGTAAGACTGCTTAACATCTTTTCTCTAAAAGGTAAACCATTGAAACTAAAATTAATCTTTAAACATGTTGTGAAAGAATAGTTGTTAAATACTTGGAAATTGCTAATCCTTATGCTGACTGACAGTGTGTGTATGCTGCAGCTACTAAATGATCCCAAGTGCCAAAAAGAAAGCAGATCTGGAGCAATATGCCATTTACAGCACTACAAATCTCCTCGTTTGAATCTCCTCGTTTGTACTGACTGCACAGGTGTTATTTTTAAATGAAAATCCCCCCGTTAAATTGCATTAGGGTTTGGAGTTATGCATAATTTATTATCTATCCACTATGGGTGAAAGATGGGTGTCATTTTCTGTACCACATTTCATTCATATGAATTTTACAGTGAGTTATGGGCACTCCTTGCTAACCAAGGTAACTAGGCAGCACTTAGCTCCCTAGGCCTATGGTCATGGGTCATATCAATAGTGAGTCCACGAATTAATGGCTAAAATACACTGGCATCTTTTGTGAACTTCCATGTATGGACATATACCTTAGTTTGATAATATTTGGTCAATAAATGTGGCAAAAGCCCCTTAAGTTATTGAAAAATGTCAAGTTTTTACATATAAAACCACAGCTGTTCAGTGGAAGTTGGGATGTGCCTGTTGGGATAATAAATTACAGCCCAACAATTCTATGAATGTTGGAATGCTGTGCAAAATGTAAATTAAAACCAAATGCAATGATCTACAGAGCTCATAAAACCATATTTTGCTCACAGTGAATGTGGAAAACAGATTAAATGTCTAAACTGAAGCATTTTACTATTTCATGAAAACAAATATTAGCTCACTTTTCATTTGAGGGCAGCAACACATTTCAAAAGTTGGAATGGAGGCAACAAAACAATGGAAAAGCAAGAAGTAAAAAAAAGAAACAGCTAATTATATTAATTGGCATCAGCTAAGTAATGTAAATGATATTAAAACATGAGCATCTGGAGTTTCCTAATAGCAAAGATTAGCAGAGAATCACCAATGTGCAACAAAATTGGGTCTATGAATTGAGGAAAATGTTTTAAATTATATTCTTCAACAAAGAATTATCAAGACTTGGAATATTTCCACATCTACAGTACATAATATCAGTTTCAGAGAATCTGGAGAAATCGCAGTTTTTTTCCCTCTGGACTAAAGATGAACAAGACCATCTGGCTTATGATCAGCGCTCAGTTTAAAGGCCTGCATCTCTGATGGTATGGTGGAGCATCCGAATCTAAACATTTTATTAATTATGTGATTAAGAAACGAAATTAAACACAATATATTTGTGTGCACGCATGAGCACTTAATGATTTGACAAAAAGCCTTTGAAACTATGATTTGCAAAAGTGTTGTTAGTATTGTTAACATACATAAAGTACCGTATAAAAATTTCAAATAATATGTCAAATTTGACCTTGGACCTCTTCTTTATGGTCAGTAGATATATCTGAAGGTCAAGGTGTTACTATAATAGCTATATAGAGCTATGTATAACTGCTCCTTACTGACATCTTTTATATTGGCAACATATCAATAGTGATATATAGGGAGTCGATATAGCACGCTATTTTGTATACTGCAGTAGTTATAATCAATTAAATACATGTATAATGTTTCTGAATAAGTAAATTAACCTGTGACCAACCATTTCACTTAATATTTATGACTAAAAATTTAAACAAATATACTAAGTAACCATTGCAACCGTGGTTTAGGGGGTTGGGGTGCTCATCTTGTAACCGGAAGGCTGCCGGTTGGATCCCCCAGCTCTCTGTACTGGTCGTTGTGTCCTTGGGCAAGACACTTTACCCTACCTACTGGCGTTGGCCAGAGGGGCCGATGGTGCGATATGGCAGCCTCGCTTCTGTCAGTCTGCCCCAGGGCAGCTGTGGCTACAACTGTAGCTTGCCTCCACCAGTGTGTGAATGTGAGAGTGAATGAATAGTGGAATTGTAAAGCGCTTTGGGTGCTTGAAAATATAAATGCAATCCATTATTATTATTAAATAATTTCTATAAACATTCTGTATTTTATATCTATCTATATGTATAAAATTATATCTCTTTTGAATGTATGTTAAAATGGGTTTCAGCATGGCATGGGGGAGGTTTGCTTTCTCTGAGTGCTTCTTGTTTGAGATGTGTTGCTGCCAAAATGAGTTTCAGATGACTGCTGTGTTTTGCAATCAAAATCAAAATGACATGGGTTTATTTTTCTTCAGATGGTACATTTTGTCAATTTAAACAGTCGATATTTTTTACACGCAGTTCTGGATTAAATATGAGTTTAACAGGTTTCCAAATCATTCAGCGTCCTAACATTTTTTGGATTGGGGTTGTACATTCATCAGCATTATTAACACAACGGCCATCACTCTATCTGACAAACAAATATACCTCTTATTTATTTGAACTGATATACCGACTGATTTTTGTGGACTTTTGAAAAGCATCAGCAAGAAAGATTTTCTTCTTGTCATTCTTGTTCTTTTGTTTCAATTCAAAGAATACCACGACTGACAAACCTAAAAGCCCTGCGGGAAAACATTCTCCAACAAACCTGCCAATTAGGAGGAACTCTCCGGCTACTCCAAGCCGTCTCATAGCCATGAGCAGCCCTCGGACTGTCATGCCTTCACAGAAGCAGACAACAACTCTGGCTTTAGGCAGACGCTCCCGCAGCTTTCTCAGCAGCCTGTCGAAGTGCTTCTCCCCAGCATTGCTGTAAATCTTGTCAGAATGGGCGATGCAAAGGCCTGCTTGCGAGGCAAGCTCTTTAAATACTTCCATCCCACTCTCTCCATAGTTACCTGAGAAAGATAAAAGAGGTGTCAGTTTGGCTCATTCACAAGAAAATGTAAAGGGTTCTCATTCATAAATTAATTCTGTCATGTGTTATTCTACAAGATGTTCTTTAAAGGAAATAATCCAGAGGGGAAAATATCTAAAAATTCTTCTTTAACATTTAAATAGTTCACTGCTTCCCCAGACCTCTTACTGTGGAATCAAGAGCAGTGCAACTAGAGCAAATGGGTGGACCATGACCTCAAGAGTAGCATCAGAGGGCGAGCACACGCATAAGTCTTGTCATTCTAGGTTGTCTGTCCAGATGTTTGCAGTCATTTAGCTGCAGCATCACTCATAAATCCAATAAGCAGGCTGTAATCTAGCTTCCTCTGTAGCATCTAACACCTACTGCTCATATTTAATTCATTACAGAATGACAAACAGGTATTCATTTCTGTAAACAAGGAAGGCTTGCCAGGTTTTTGTTTGGATTTACCAGAAGGTTTTAAACTTGTTTTCATATTCCATCAGTTAAAACTGATTTTCAACAGCTGCCGTAACAGTCTTGGGTATAAAAACTGTGGGAGGAAATTTAATTAAAATCTGATTATAAAAACATGCTTGGAAAAAATGAGTTTCAGATGACTGCTGTGTTTTGAGCAAGTGTTGTACAAAAATGATAGTTTATGCCTCAAATGATCTTTAAGACATGAAAACAAATGGTATAATTACCATAAAGAGAACTCGCTTCTCCTCTGAAATTGCCCACCACTTGAACGAATATGGATTAGTCTCACAAAACAGACTTTAATCCTGTCTGCAGCCACCTGCTGTTAGAACAGCAGTACATAAGCCATACTTAAACTGAATGCAGCCACTTCATTAGTTACACCTTGGTAGTATTGCATCAAAGCGTCATTTTCTTTTAGAACTGCTTTAATTTTTCACGATAGTGTCATGAAATAGCTGCAGATTTGTGGACCTGACATCTGTGATGTGAGCCGCCTGTTCCAACACATCCGAAATATACGCTACTGGTTTGAGATCTGGTGACTATGGAGGCCATCTGAGTACAATGAAATCACTGTGGTGTTCAAGAAACCACTCTGATGATCTGATCTGTGTTTTGTGGCATTGTCCTGCTGGAGGAGCATATCATTAAAGATGGGTACACTGTGGTCATAAAGTGATTGACACGGTTGGCAAGAACACTCAAGGTAGCCTGTGGTGCTAAGTAGGGCAAATTCTGTCACGGTCCTGGGTCGATCCGACCCAGCTTTTGTGTTTCTTAGGTTTTCATTTCTTATTTTGCATTGTGGAGTGTTTTGGGTGTTTGGATTATATAGCATTCATTGTCACTGTGATTCTGGGTTTGGGTTTCATTCATAGGGATTTGTGTGAGTGCTGTTCTGTGTCGCCGTGTCGTATGTCCTTGTTTCCTGTTTCATTGTGAAGGTCTGCGTCTCATTTTGAATGTGTTTAGTTTTGCCTGGTTTCCCGCTGTCTAGTTAGTTCCATTAGTACCAGCTGTGTTCTCCACCTGATTGTAATCTCCCCGTGTTCCTGTGTGTATTTAAGTTGTGTCTTGTCATGTGCTAGTCGCTGGTTCGTCTGTGTAACAATGCTGTCTTTCACCCGTGTGCTCCCCTGCAACCTGCCCGTGAATGTTTGGCTCTCCCCTCCTCCGTGTTATGTTTATGATTGTAGTTTAGTTTCCCCAGTTTAGTTAGCTTTATGTCCTGTGCTCGTTTTTGTCATATTTTGACCACCTGTAAATAAATCCACCTTTTCACCTGCAATCATGCCTGCACTTGGATCCTCCTTTACCTCTCCACACGGCTCACCCTCACTGAGCCCTAACAAATTCTGAGTCTACTGTCTGAATGTTGCAGCACATGTCGATTCTTATCAGAACAGGCAACACTTTTCTAATCTTCTATAACTCAATTTTGGAAAGTCTAGGTGAACTGAAGCCTATATTTCCTGTTCAAAGGTAACAGAAATAGCATCTGGTGTGGTCTTCTGCTGCTGCAGCTCATCTGCTTTAATGTTTAGGGATGCTCTTCTGCATACCTTGGTTGTAATGAGTGGTTATCTCACCTTTAAATCACCTTTCTTACCCATTCTGATAGTCAGTTTAAGCTCTAGCATCTCATCCTTATCATCTCTGAATTGATATTTGTGTTAAGGAATAGTTGTATAGGTGTGCCAATGGAATTGAATGGCAAGTTTAGTATAAAAAATATAGAACAGCATTTCTGTATATGAAGATCAGTTTATCTGTCACATCAAGTTGTACTTAGCTACTCAGTAAAGACATTTTTGGAGAGAGTTTTCTAGCTTGCAAAAACTGCCAAAATGATGTCACAGTGATTTAATCTCAATTTCCTGAAATTGCGCTGTGAACAGCGTATTAAAAGGTCTGTATCACACACTGGGGATGTAGGGTTTTAACAGTGTGTCTTTTCAAACACTTAGGTTCTCTTTAGATGGTACTGTTTGAGTTTGGACCACTGTGTTGTGAGCCCCTAGCTGATAAAGAAAAGTGTCTTACCCTCTGTGTGAACGGCTGACACATAGGTCCAGTTGTATCGTTTGACAATGTCCACCAGGGCTCTGGCTTGAAGGGTATCTGAGGGTACAACCCTGAGGAAGTACTTGAACAGCGTCTTGTCACTGAGGTCAATACTTGTTGCAGAATAAGCAATCTGCGGGATGTTGAATAGCTGCAGAAGGTTTTGGACCTGGATGGCAACAGAACTGGAGCCCGGCCCAATGACTCCAACGATAGGCTTCTTGGTTGGTGGTGGCTGACTGGAAGGCACCCCTTCAATGCACCACCTGGAGCCATCACTGTCATCCCGGATGGAGATGAGAGAGTCTCGTATGAATTCGATGCTCTGCTCCAGAGCCACTGAGGAATGCCAGCAGGAGTCTCTGATCTCACAGCCAAGGGTGATGTTGGGTAACAGATTTGGGTCTGAGTTAATCCGATCCAAGGTGTGGAACATGGCCTCCACCCTTTGGATGCCGTACTGCTCACGGACCTCTCCACATTTCCTCTCTGCCACCTTCTCAGCTGATGGTTGGTGGTGAACAGAGAAGAGGGCTCCAATTATAATATCCCCATCCATCCTCGCCACCAGGCGAGAGGCAGAACTTGGCACCACCGACCTCTCATACTTTCCTCTGGACAAACCGAATGCCTCGAACAGTAAAAAAGGCAAATATAAAATGCTAACAACAGTCAGGTAAATCATATTCGACATCGTGCCAGAGGTGCTGAATGTAGAATCATGTCCACTTGGCCATAATAGAGGGCCATCAATCCTCTATGAGCAAAATAAACTCAGCTGCTTCTTCTTCAGTGTTTCCACCCTGCATATGAGACATGGAGTGTTAATTCTTACTTTTCATACATGTAACCCAGCGTGAATACCACTTAGGAAAGGATCTGATCTTTTTATTTATCCTCTATAATACATATTACACTATACAAATCTAAATATTTCAACACATGTATTTCAGAAATCCGTTTTATAAGAATGAATTATTAATTAATTATCATTCATCCAATCGCACCTTAGCTAAAAATGTAAAAATATACGGGCGATCCAACCAGGCAAATACTTTTTGGGAGTCAATAAGTACATATATAAGACATTACATGTTCATGTGGAAGACACAGAGTTATCAGAAAACTGAGAACGCTTACATTTTAGCACCATGGACAGCTACCGCTGTTCTAGTTGAGGGTCTCAACTGATTCTCCATTTAAACCTTTGACTGTTTGTTCAGCTTTTACCTCAGCATCTTTGATGCCATTTCAAAGTTGAGACATTGTACCAAAAAACAAGAAAAGAGCAAAACTCAGGTTATTATAACAATACTGTCTATATTCTCCCCATTACAAGTCTCATCTCTATTAATTAATTATTTACATTTTCTAAGAGCTAAAATGTTCCTGACTTTATTCTCCAAATAAATTTTAAGGTGTTAATAAACAAGTATAATCTACAAATTGTGTAGTATGTAAAAATACATGATTTAAATTAAACATTTTTAATGAAATTTGGTCCAAGTTTTAAATCAAGTAATGTTATCACTTAATACCCTGCAATCAAGAATAAATATATGCACAACATTGCATATTCAATTTTTGTTTATTATATGAGAAGATAAAGCCTGTATATTTATGCTGCCCTATTTAACGTTATGTCTAAATCATCCTTAACTTACATGTTTAAGAATTTACAGCCCCATAATTCAGCTAATTTTATGGCTAGAGACCTTTTCAGTCATTGATAAGGACCCCTGTGGCATCCTTTGAGTCGTGAAATATCCTTTTCACTATTACTGCTCTCTTACTTCATATTAAAAGTGTTAAGTTAGTGTCAATTTCTGGACAAAGTGTGTGCTTCTTTTAATACTCTCAACAGCTTTAAAATCCATTATGATTATCAAAAAAATGAATGAGTGCTTCATTTTGAACTTATTAAAATTTAAAGCCCATTCCTTATTGTCTTCTATGTCTCCTTCTTAACAGTCAGTGGGATTTTCTGACATTGTGTGAGTTAAGATGTAAAAATATCAGTGAATGAACATTTAAAACTATAACAACCTGCTTAGTATTGTGTACTACTACGTTGTACAGTAACAATGGGGGACGTTTTATGTTGAAGTCAGTCACTGTTTCTCATGCCATGAAGAACAAGCTAGTCACAAAAAGGAGTTTTAATACGTTTAACAGCTGCATGTTTTAATTTCAAGAAAATGTCAATTCACACTGTAAATAACTGAACATTTCACTATAACAGTGAACCGATCAAAACATGAAAAAACTGCCGATTAAAGAGTGATATTAACTCTGGATGTTATAGATCAAATTACAGTATATTATTTTCTTTAAGTCACGTGAGTATAGGGCCGGTGAAGGGGCGTGTTCAGTCAATTCAGTGAATCAACTTAAAGCAAAGACTTTATTAAAAATGAATTAATATCTATTAATATCTATTATGAATAAGGCTGTGCAACGGTAATGAAACGTTTTAAATTATTCTGATTTTAATCATTACTATTGGTAACTGAATTGAACAAAGATGATTGGAGACATAATAACTGAAAAAAATAAATAATCTTTGATACATGTGGTTGTTTTCAGTTGTTTAGAATTGAGAGGATTTAAGTGAGTAAAACAAGCCTTTGGAAATAACTATTGGACTATTCTGACAAAAAAATAAAAATCACTGTGGATTGAGCCAGGAATGAGCCATCTCAAACAGCACACATAATGACTAATATTTGCTCTGCCTAAATACTCTTTATTATCGTTTGGCAGCTGTTTCCAGGTACTCAGCTGCAGCTGAAAAACGGTGTCATTCACAGGTCATAACAGCATCAGCTGCATGCACATGCATGTTTAACAGTCTTACAGACATGATTTCACCTACCTGAACCAGGCAGTCCGGGACATAGTGGGTCTGTGTCTCCTCTGAAGCCGCCGGTCTGGACTCTTCTGCCTCCGAAACACGGTGGGACTCTTCCTCCCTCCCTCCCTCTCTCCCTCTCTCTCTCTGCACTGATGATAAGATGCTCCCTTCTTCTCCTCTTCCTCACTGCATTTTTAAATCGGGTCAAACTCACTGCAGTGTCCCTGATTTGAAACCATAGTTCATGCACATCACGAGGGTCAGTGATGCGTCCATTGATAACATTTTTGAAGAGATCGGGGTAGGAGAGAGGCTACTGAGAAGCATATTTTGAAATAAATAAATAAGTCGGGGAAAGATGACGATTTGACAAGCTTCCATTACGACCCCCTGGACCAAATCAGCGAAACGTAAGAGACTGTTTACAGGCAGTCTCTCACTTTATGTAAACTTCAAAGGGACTCATCAAACTTCAGTTTAATTTTTCCCTCCTGCGTTGTGACTGACACAGACAGATGTAATGCACTTGTTATTCACTGCTGCAGATGTCACAGAGAGCGGGCTCTGCTGCCACCTTGTGGTTAAGAGGTGATACCACTACTGCACTCTCACTGAATAAAAGTTTACTCAACTTTAAGAAGTACCCTTGTAAGCCTAATGGTAATATGGTTATCTCACAAAAAAAGCAACCAGTACAGTATTTGGCATTACATGAACTCTCTATAAACCTACAGTACTGAGAAAAATGTCAAGTAACTCCTCTTTTTAAAAAATATTTTGCTTCTAATCAGAAATATTTTCTTGTAATTTTTTAAAGAGGACTTCCGGGGGTCTTTTTTTTAGACATCGACTGATTTTTCGGCTCATTTACAATCCAGTCTTTTTACCTAAGAATTTTCAGAGAATTTTCTTTTTTGTAATGCTAAGCCACATAAAAATGACATATTAATCATTCAATAATCACAAAAAACATCTAACTTACATGATCAATCTCTGTTGTCTCTACATGTAAGAGAAATGTTAGCAAAGAATTAAATGTAATTGTATCTTTAAGCAGTTTGTTATAAAAAGGTAGAATTTGTGTCCTGGTCCAGTTAATGTTTTTTTCCCCACTTCTTTCTTTTCCTTTCTCTTGCCTGCTGCCTGCCTCTCTCTTTCTCTCTCTCAGGTGGAGTTTTAGACCTGCTGTTCTTGCTGGCAGAGCTTCTGATTTTCTTTAGCCCTCATACCAGTTCCCCATCTTTTCATCAGATGCCAATGCTCTAAAAGATCATCTGCCAAAAAAGGATTGCTGGTATTTAACCTGTTCCGAATAGCTTGTTGACCTATAATGAAACATGTCTCTTATCATTCGTATTAAGTCATTTTAAGCCAGAAAGAAAGCACAAGCTTCAAAAGCAAAATTATTTTTATGCATCCTTTAATAAAAATAAAAATTTCAGGAAGCCACCTTCAAGGAAACAGAGAGAAAATGTCAAATTATGCCAGAACCGGCCTGAAAACAATGGCAACAAGAGGTCAGAAGAGCAGTACAACAGTGTCTACAGCCATTTCTGAATAGAAAAACATGCTATAGAATCTATCTTTTTTTTTTTTGCAGCTTTTTTCAATCTCATAGCGCCGTTTCTCCTGCTTTGACGTCACTTCCTGCATTTAAAAATGGCGGACGTCAACATTGATGTCCACAGAAGAACTGTAGTGCTGTTCAGCCGGATTGTTTTGAGCTACTTCAACATGAAACCACGTCCCGTGGAGCTGTAATAACGGGAGCAGTTTGAGGCAGGCTCGACAAGTAAATATGCTTTGTTTTTCCTTTTACCTTTTTAATGCTTGCTTGTTTCCAGTCAGGGGATGAAATGTGGCGCGCTGTGCGAAAGTACTGTCATTGTGTAACAGTGTTTATGCCACAGACTGTTGTGTGCCGATGGTTTCGCTGCTGATTGAATTCTTAGAGGATAAACCTAACCCGCAGGAAAGGAGCTAATTTTAAAACTGCAGATTGTAAGCCGTCGTGTAGAAAATGAATAAGTTAGCCAGCTAGCAGTGCATGTAGCCTGAGCCATAAGTGATAAACACAGACACAGGTGAAGTGAAGTGACAGATTCTAGCTGTGGATGTAAACTTGAACTCTGCAAGTTTGCGGGATGTGTCTCATTCGCTTTCATAGTTTAATAGCAGAAAAAGTACCTTATAGTCTCACATGGTGCTACCATTGATATGGTATCCGCCTTGTTCGTACTGTAATAATAGACACGTTAAGGTCATTTTCCAGATTAGAAATCAACGTTCATGACATCACCGCTTATTGTTCTCAGGAGAATTGTCTCAACATTACTGGAACAACCCTTGAATTCCATTTGCCCATCCATTTTTCTTCCACTTATCCAGTTTTGGAGCCTATCCCAGCTGTCATAGGGTCAGAGGTAGGGTATACCAGATCGCCACATTATTGTTAATATAGAGATAGACTCACATTCACTAACTAACCTAATGCATGTCTTTCTACTGTGGGAGAAAGCCAGATGCAAATGCGGAAACCGCACTGAAACCCAAGACTGGATTTGAACCCAGAACCTTCTAGCTGTGAGGTGATGTTGCTAACCACCGCATCACATCACATCGCATCAGAGCACTAAACATCAATTTAATAAAGTGCCTGCTTATGATCGATATTGACCCCTAGTTCAGTCCCTAAGCCATTAGGTTCTCCTGTGTCTTAATGTCAGAGTATTTTGGGTACCGGTATGCTGAATTTGCACAGGACCCAAGTTTTCCCCAAACAAAATAATGTGGCTGAATAAGAGATCAGCCTTGAACATCACAGTTGTTGTCACCCTCATAATAACTACTCACAAGTGATATCCACAATCTGTCATTGAAGTGGTCTTATTATACTTAACTGTTGCAATTGTGGGTGCTCTTCTTAAACAAAAAAGTTTAAAATAATGAAGAAAGCTCATGTACAAGGTTCAACTTTTTAAAACTCCAGTTTCTAGTGTTTTTTTTTCCTGCTTTGGACTCTGTATGATGCCTCTCGCCCTATGGTAGCTAGGATATGCTCCAGCCCCTCACGACCCTGACAAGGATAAGCGGAGGTGAATTGTTTGATGAATGGACTGTGTGATGTCAACATATTACTTCTAAAATTATCATCTTAGACACAAAGCTCTAGCTATGAGAATAGAAGCATTCATGCCTGTGCAAACATTCGACAGTATTAATATAAAAGTATCTGTAGAAGCACTGGCTCTACCAGCAGTTGACTAATACTGTGCATGCTCAGAGACTCTGGGCTTGACATTTTCTGAAGAAGTCATCTGATAAAGTCAGCTAAAAAGCCTTGTACCAAGGCACAGTAATAAATAAATATGGATTAAGTTGAAATGTGAATTATGCAAGAGTACTAGTAGAGTATATTAAGTCCCACTTAAGTGCTTGTAAAAACGTAACGATTTATAGAGGGATATAGGCTAAAAGGCAACAGAAATAAACAAAATGTATGTTAGGTGGAAAATTTGATTTTACTTAATTTTGTTTCTGTAAAAGAAAAGCTTCTTCCAGCTGCTCCCTTAGTCACCAGGGGTTACCATAGTGTGTAGCTCTGCATATTTAATGTGACAGATTTTTTTTTGCACCAGATGCCCCAGAGAGGTTTGTTTCCTCTGGAGACTGAATCAGAGATCTTTCACTTATTAGGTGAATGACTAAACCACTACACTCTGGAGCCATGGTCTGTATGAATGAGAGTTTTTATGATTAAGTTATTGTGTTCATTAGGTGATAAGCAACATTGTTCAGGGAAGCTCAGGAAGGGTATTTTCTCTCTGCCTACCAAATATAAATATAAGTATTTGGCATATGCTATTGATGTAGTTATAAATGAATAAATGATGTGGTGTTTATTTTCTTTTTGGTGAGCATTTCATAATATTTTAACTCTTTGCTTCAGCATGAGTAGCCGAAGAAAGAGGGCCCCTCCTGTGAGGGTGGATGAAGAAGCTAAAAAGAGGTTGAACTGGAACATGCTCGAGGACCGCAAGAATGAGGAAATCCAGGAAGATGAAGAGATACCGACTTGTTCCATTCTTTCAGCCGAACCCGCTCCTAGTAGCACCATCCTCTCCCCTCCAGAGGGCGCCACAGGGGCTGCCTGCACCCAGTCTATCCAGTTTTCAGAAGAACTTCCAGGGACGTCGTCTGACATCACCGCTGCCTCAGCCTCCCTGGCACTCACTGTGTTTCCACTTTTGAAGCTCGGCCACATCTGGAAAGCACTCATCGGGGAGTTCAGTGTCAGGCCAGCCTGGCTCCCATCTGACTGCGATGAGAGAGCGTTCACGTTTCACAGGATGGGTGAGCAGCTCTGCATCAGTTACAGCAGCTGTGATGAGAGCTCAGAGGTCCAGTGCAGTCCTGATGAGGACACTTGTACGGCAGAATGCAGCCTCCGTAGGATCCCTTTGGAGGACCTTGACTGGCTGCAGAAGAGGAGGGTGGTGCAGCTCTGTCACCAGGCAAAAGACGACTCAGTCAAGGTATGTAGGTATTTCTACTGGGATACAATGTTTAGGTCATGAAATTACCCCGCTTTTAATACCATATATTTTTATATCAACTGTCTTTGTTTGGAGTATTGTGCTCCTTTAGTCAAACCAATAAACAGTTAAAGTTTTGTTAAACATTATTTCTTATTTAAGCTTTTCCCTGGCTCTATCTGGCAGGTGGGGATTTACTTGCTGGAAACTGGGCTCGGAAAGCCGGAATTCCTCAGTGAGGGAAATGCTCGACTGAAAAAAGCAAACCAACTGATGCAGAGGTTAATGGAGTATTTCTACGATTTCATTATTCCCGGTAAGCAGTCTCCAAGTTCTTCACACCATACTGTAGCAGCACAGGCAATTCACCTTGATTTGATTTTGTTGCTGTATTCTCCATAAAGAAGTCGTAGAGAACGAGGAGGAAGAATGCGATACCGACCTGGAGAGGCAAAATGTTGAGGAGCTCTATGATTATGTGAGGCATATGCATCAGGAAGAAAGCCAGGAGGTGGCCTATGACGTCCAGCATAAGGCTCTCATTCCTGTACTCAGGCCCTATCAGAGCCAAGCAGTCAACTGGATGCTGAGAAGAGAGAAATACAGAAACAACTCAAGTAAAGGTACCTCTGTTCATTCCCCTGCTACTCGTGCTCCTTTAAACTGGAAATTTAAGTTAGAGCCCTTTGAATTTAAGAATTTTTGAAAACAAGATATCAGTGGTTTGTTTCAAAAAGCTTCATATTCTGTATTTACTGTTTCTTTGCAGAACAATCATTGCATTTCCTCTGGCGGGAGTTGGTCGCTTTGTGTGGCAAAAAGCTGTTTTACAACCCTTTTATCGGCTGGTAAGAACATAGCTATTCTCGTCTTAAAAGTTCCAATCATTCGGAAACATTTTCTGTCTGGTCAGTATTATAAAGATGACAGAAATCTTATCTTTCTGCAGACAGTTTACATTTGAACTATAAGAAGTGTAATTCAAGGGCCTCACTGTCAGTGGTTTTTATGGGGACTACTATTTAAGTTGAAAATCACAACAGTTGTGTGAGTTATTATTGTGTTTGTTAAGCACTTTTAGCATAAAACTTGAAGGGATAATTGTTATCTTAAAACCAAAACAGTAAAGCTGGCTGAAGGGACACCATTAGTGGGAAAAAAAATGTTTGTGTCATTTGAATGATTTGACCCTTTGATGTGCTGTTATCTCATTTATGATGACTCTCAGGAATGAGATATTTCCACAGCTACTAGAATTTAGTTTCTTTTTTATTTTCAGCTTAATTCGAGAATTTCCACTGGCTGGCATTGAGTGGCCTGGTGGGATCCTAGCTGATGAGATGGGGCTTGGAAAGACGGTGGAAGTTCTGGCTTTAATCTTGTTTCATACCCGGCAGGACCTTGAACAAGAGGCCCTCACACTCCCTGTGGTAAGTAAGCCTCTACTGTTGTGCCACATTTTTTTTCTTCCCTAAACTTTGTAATAAAATGTTATGTATGTTTAACATACAATGGTTTATGATTTATTTCTTTTTTTTGAATCTCGTGGCTTTGCAGGGAAAATCTGTGAATTACTTTGTTCCTACTCCTCCGCTAGAAAGAAAGAAAGTTATCAGCTGCAAGTCTGAAGCTCAGCCCAAAATTAAAATATCCTACCCAAGTATGTCACTCAAGTCCTTTTAGACCATCCTCATAAGTCGCTGAAGTTTTACATCTTTTTGAATGATACTTATATTTCTCCAGCTGTGCGTGTCATGCTACTCACTGCCATAAAGGAGATGAGATCTGGCAAGGGAGCCTCAGTCAATGCTATATTCACCTACGTCCGAGCCACTTATGGCTATGACCTCCTCAAGAACCGCAACCACATCAGGAAGACGCTGACAAAGCTCATAGATGAAGGCATGGTTGACCGGGTCAAAGGTCGGGGCCTGGCGGGGTCGTTCAAGCTGGGAAAGAAGTACAAAGAAACAAAGAAAACATTTGCAGCATCACCAAAATCTGTAAGAATAAAGAACTTCTAATATGAATGTTCCATGCTACAAATATGACTTTATTGTGTTGCTTGAGTTTGTTCTGCATTTTTTTTTTCTTAAGAGTTCAAAAACCACGGAGAGCACACCGAGGAAAATGTTTCAGAGACGAGCGAAAGAAAAGGCAGAAGCAGCTCTACAAAACTCTCTCTCAGAAGATCAGAGAGATCCGAGCACCCCTACATCTGACTGTCCTGTCTCAGAGGAAGCAGAAGCGCAGAAAGAGTGGGATGAAAGTCTGAATGTGAAAGCGGATCAGCCAGATGACATGCTGGATTCTTCCACAGCACCGTTACAGGTGTCTCAGGATAAAAGTGACTTAGATACACGAGACGTGTGCAGAATAGCTGATCTCCACAAAGAAAGAGGAGAAGCTTCACAGCTCGATGACAAGGAGACGGAAACCCCCACCAGAGCGTCTGTCGTCCCGTTTAACACCCCCGACTACAGATTCGAGTGCATCTGTGGTGAACTTGGCATCATTGACTACAAGGCCCGCGTCCAGTGTATGAACTGTCAGCTGTGGCAGCACGCAGACTGTGTGAACTATAAAGAAGAGAGCCTTGAAACTACACCTTTCTACTGCCCTCACTGCCTGGTAGCCATGAAACCGGTGTCCACAGGAGCCACCCTCATAATTTCCCCGAGCTCCATCTGCCACCAGTGGGTTGAGGAGATCAACAAGCATATCAGGTCCTCCTCCTTACGAGTGCTGGTGAGTGAGTAGATTCATATATCAGTCTCTTGGTAGTATCTCATATATAATATGCTCAAAATCTAAAAAAAAAGTGTAAGGAGCAAGTTGAGGTGGATGAGAGAGCTTTGCTTCCTGAGAAAACCCAAAGCTGGTTTTGATTATTTGCAGTTGCTGTTTGGCTAGGTTTAGGCACAAAACTGGTTGGTTAGATGTAAGTAACAAAACTGTTTTGTTAAGATTAAGAAAGTACCAGGGTTTGGTTTAGAATACACCCTCTACCTTCCAGCTTTCAGGTACTGTGAAAATGATGCACTTACTTAAATCATTGCATGTTACTGTAGCATCACTACAGTGATGTGATGCGAGTAATCAGTTGCAATGATGGTGCAGGAGCTCCACAAAGCTTATAATTGGTTAAAGCATACACTCTTCTCTCTCATCTGTATTTCTTTTCATTTCCTTGGCATGCCTAATTATTTTGCCTTTCACGTTCCTCTTAAGGTTTATCAAGGTGTGAAGAAACATGGATTCATTCAGCCTCACGTGCTCGCCGAGCAGGACGTGGTCATTACCACGTACGACGTGCTGCGCTCTGAGCTCAACTACGTTGACATTCCCCACAGTAACAGCAAAGATGGCCGTCGCTTCCGCAACCAGAAGCGTTACATGGCTATACCCAGTCCTCTGGTAGCTGTGGAGTGGTGGCGAATCTGTCTGGATGAAGCTCAGATGGTTGAATGCCCCACTGCGAAGGTGAGATGAGGGAATCCAATTCTTCACTTTGTTTTTTTATTTAAACCCAGTTTATGTGACCTCCTGCTGTTGATCCCATCAGGCTGCAGAGATGGCTCTACGCCTTGCATCTGTTAACCGCTGGTGTGTCAGTGGCACTCCAGTCCAGAGAGGCTTAGAAGGTAATATGAAGAAACTGTAACACAAAAGAAAAACAAAAGAAATTAAGCAGACTATGAGTATGAATGCAAGTGGAATTTTTATTGAAGCACATAAAAATATAAATATAAAAACATTATTAATAAGTGTAGGTTTTCTCTGCCTTATGGCAAAGAAAATGCCAAAATATAATAAAACAAAGAAAAACAAAAGGAGACTGTTTTTAAATCTGTGCACAGATGTCATTCATCTGTCAAGGTTGTGATTTCAATTTTTGGTCTCTTCAGCAGTAAAACCAATCATTAAGTCTTTATTTTTTTGTACTGTAGATCTGTATGGTCTTGTGCTTTTCCTGGGAGTTGACCCATACTGGGTGAAACACTGGTGGCACCAGCTTCTTTATCGTCCCTACCGACGTGGAAATACGGAACCTCTGTACCATGTAATTGCTCAGATATTATGGCGATCGGCTAAAAAAGACGTCATTGATCAGGTAGGATTCGTTGGCCTTGATTTGATTGAGACGGTCTGAAGAACTTCATTTGAAACCCATCCTTGAGGCTTTCTCTTTTCTCTTGTTGGTCTTTTAATGTAACTGCACTTAATTAAAAAAAACAAAAAACATACTTAATGTTCCATTTAAAAGTTTGTACTCCTCATAGATGGTCATGTTAATCTTTCTCCAGATTCAGATCCCGCCTCAGACAGAGGAAGTGCACTGGTTGAATTTCTCACCGGTCGAAGGTCACTTCTACCATCGTCAGCACGAGGTCTGCTCCCAAGATGCTTTGGTTAATCTCAGGAAGATTTCAGACTGGAGCCTGAAACTTGGCAGCCTCGACCGCCGTACTGTCAATACCATCCTGTGCCCGCTGCTCAGGCTGCGTCAAGCCTGCTGCCATCCACAGGCTGTCAGGGGGGAGTTCCTGCCTCTGCAGAAAAGGTATTATGATCTCAAGGTGCTCTTGATATTATTTTTGCACTATCCTATTGTATATTATTGTAAACTAACATTCTTATTGTATATATTGTATTTCTTATTTCTTATATATATATATATATATATATATATATATATATATATATATATATATATATATATAAGAAATATATATATATATATATATATATATATATATATATATATTCTTATTTCTTATATTGTATGTATATCTCTGTCTCTCTTACTGCACTGAGCATGCGTATGACAAAAGAATTTCCCTTGGGATAAATAAAGTTCTCCTTATCTTATCTTATCTTATCTTATCTTATCTTATCTTATCTTATGCATGAGAAGAGGTCTTTTTAAAGGCAGTTAATTAACAATCCAGCTAGACTAAATCACAACATTAGGATGTTTGAAGCCCCCCCAGCAACCTTTTTGTAGCTGGGGGTGTTTATTTAAAGCTGACCCATTCTGTGTAATCTGCACTGGAGGATTTGTTAAGCAGGTTTCCCTGCCTCTCTGTAGCACCATGACAATGGAGGAGCTCCTGAAGTCCCTGCAGAAGAAATGTCGAGTGGAGTGTGAAGAAGCTCACAGACAATTGGTGTGCGCACTCAATGGTTTGGCTGGAATCCACATCATCAGAGGTATAGATCCCCACTTCTATACATCTGCTCAATTTGCTCTCAGTTTCCCATGGGAATTAGTTTAAACAAAACAGAGGCCATGATCTAATCTTTGTGCTACCCAACACTGTTTTGCACTGGGATATTTTGTTAAGACTGGTTTAGTAAAGCGATATGTTTATTGTTTCTGCGCCTAGGGGATTTGTATAGCCAACTTTGTTTGCTTGACATGTAGTGGACATTTTAAGTGGCACTGAGGATGACTATTTTCTTTGCCACCTGCAGGTGAGTTTGTAGAGGCAGCAGAGATGTATAGAGAAGTGCTCCGTTCATCAGAGGAGCACAAAGACAGACTGAAAACTGATTCGTTGCAGGTATGTGGCCTCATATATTTCACCTCTATGAAGACTGAGGGAACACATGACTTTAAAACCAGAAGCTAAATTCTTTGTTTCTGGCTCTTAGTATGTTTATTTATTGGATAGATTTATAAAAAAAAATGTATTGACTTAATTAATTATTTTTATTACTTTTTGCTTATTGTGGTAAAACAGAGACTTCATGCTACCCATAACTTAATGGAGCTGTTAAGCGCAAAGCATCGTGGGATTCCTCCTACACTCAGAGATGACAGATTAGATGAAGAGGTGATTCACAAATACATATTTTACTGTCAGAATGTATTTATTTTTCGTCTTTCTAACTCAAATCTTTGTTTTAGGAATGACTACTGGAGTTTTTTCATTCTCCCTGTCTCTGTAGGCCGAGCAGCTGCGACAGCACTACATGACCAAATACGACTCTGAGGTTGCAGACGCTCGTCAGGCTTTGCAGCCGGTGCTGCAGAACATAAAAGAGCTGAAGCGAAAAGTGGGAACTTCTTCACCCTCGTGGAAACTACATATTTTATGAAAAGATTGCATATATAAAGAGAGAGATGAATGATGTTTAGGAGTGCAAAACCAATATGTTAAGATCACAAAATTTCTGCCTTGATTGTCTTTCTATACATATCGTCTGCAGTGCCTAAAATTAACTTACTGGAAATGTATTTAAACTCACATTTATTTTAATCTGTTAATGAACTCCAACAAATTAGCACAGCAAAACAAAACTGCATAGCAGGAAATTGGAGCTTAGTGATCAAATTAATTTAATAAAGAGAAAATAGTAAATGTAGCTAATGGCATCATAATTGGCATCCTACTCATTACTTACACAAACATTTAAAGTGGTTGAATATCACTGTGATTATCTATCTTTCCCAAGGTCAAGCTGAACGCTCCCTGGTGGCTGGATGTTATTCAGAGGGCAGTCCGCTGCTCCACTGATGACGACCTGGTGTCCCGCATCAAGAATGAGCTGACATCCAGCTACAAACAACAAGCCCACAAGCTCTCCATGGCAGACAAGTAAGCACTTTTTATCAAGTAGTTCCTAGTAGTTGCATGGTAGTTACAAGCAGTTACCTTGTATTTATCAACAAACCACGATGCTTTAAATGTCTGGTGTCTGCAGGTTCCGTGATTCCTATGGTCTGCAATTTCTGCTCACCACGCAAATGCAGGATCTGATGAAATCTCAAAAGACTGTGCAAGATGCAGTGAAAAGTCTTGAGGGTCCAGCCTCGAAAGAAGTTATAGAGGAGGCCACCGTTTGTCATCTCAGACCAATGCGACTGCCACTCAATAAGTATGTCGTCAGCATTTTGTAGCTTCGTACGAGCTAAAAACATTAAAATGCTCAATTTATAAGTTATGTGTAGGTTAGATAACAGCTCTTCCTTGTGTTTCATAACCCATAATACTCTGGAACTTATTTTAACTAATATCTGTCTTGTCATATCTAGCTGTGTTTTTTGCAAAGCAGATGAACTCTTCATAGATTATGAGTCTAAACTGTTTTCTCACACGTAAGTAGAGCAGTATTTTTAGATCCATTATCAATCAGATTACATAACCAAGCAGTGATAAATAAGTAAAATACCTCCACAGTGTCAAAGGTCAGACAGCCATCTTTGAGGAAATGATCGAGGATGAAGAGGGGCTGGTCGATGACCGTCTCCCCACCACCAGCCGAGGTTTGTGGGCAGCCAGTGAGACAGAACGCACTCTGAAGGCCATCTTGTCTTTTGCCAAACTGAAACGCATGGACCCAGACCTGGTGGAGGAAGGAAACACTTTTATGGACCTGTTTGAGAATTGGAAGAAGGAGTACAAGGTTTGTAGGCACACTTGCAACATTACAAGGCCAGATGACAACAAGAGTATCTTTTGTTCTTTAAAAAGTTGCATTCTTCCAGTAGGGATCCAATAGGCATTTTTTTTTTACAATGTATTAAGAGCAGTTGCTAGAATAAAAATAATTTTTTAAGTCTTTGTTTTGGTCTTAAAAAAAGATTTAGGTTTTTAAGCATAAACTATTTGACTAACTATTCCATCCTATATTGCTCAAACGACTAGTGTGATAGCTGCATTTCTTTCTCCTCAGGTGCTGCACGAGTACTGGATGGTGCTGCGCAATCACGTGTCAGCCATCGATGAGCTGGGTATGGCCACCGAGAGGCTACGTGTGCGTCTGCCTGATGAACCAAAGCCCAAACTGCCGCACATCATAGAGCCTCACGAGGCGAGTTAAAGACAGTGAGACTCAATTAGCATTGACGCGTGCTTATGTCAGTCTGGTAAAAGATCATTTATACAAGTAGTGACAATGTGACTGACTGGTTATTAGGACTGTTAAATGATTGGCTCTTTGCAGAGTTACTTTGCTGTTTGACTGTCTTCAAACTAACTGTCAGCAGACATTTAAGTGGGTTTTTTTCCTTCACTGTCCCTGAATTTTCTCAAAACTTATTGTTGGACCAATGTGTTTCTACATATGTAAAGTGTCCTGAGATGAGTTTCCTGTATTTTTTTATTACCCTGACCCTCCTCTCAATTGTTTCACTCCCAGGTGGAGCAGAACAGAGTCAAACTTCTGAACGACCAAGCTGTGGCAAAATCTCAGCTCCAAAAGAAGCTCGGTCAGTTTCTGTATCTCACAAATCTTGAGAAGGTAATTTTATAGTTGATAGTAATTATACAATTCATAACGTTACCCCAGCTAAATGTATTGTGTAAGCTTACTATGAACAACATACATTTCTTGATCCAGTCGCAGGACAAGTCTACTGGAGGTCTGAATCCAGAGCCGTGTCCCATTTGTGCTCGGCCCCTGGGACAGGAGGTGAGAGTCCCTGCTTTTATACATCTTGCTTGTTCAGAAAATGTCAGTAGATCAGCAGTTAGTGAAATATTCATACTAGCCCGTCTGGCATTTTTGTCCAAACCACTTACAATCTGCTTTCTTCTCCATTCTGATGCTCAGTTTGAACCTCAGCAGGTCATCTTGACCGTGTCTACTTGCTTAAATGCAATAGATTGCTGTTACATAATGGCCTAAGTAGATATTTGTGTTAATAACCAGCTTAACAGGTGTACCTAATGAAGTGGTTAATGAGTGTTTGTAATTAATGTAAACAATTATCGATTCTCTGCTATTCATACTTTAGAATAATGTCTTGTTCTTTTCTCTTTTCCAGTGGGCCGTGCTGACGTGTGGACACTGCTTCTGTAATGAGTGTATTGCTATCATTGTGGAGCAGTACAGCGTGGGCTCAAGGCGGCGTGCCATCAAGTGTGCCATTTGTAGGCAGACTACATCCCACACAGAAATCTCTTACGTGTTCACCACCCAATCATCCAGTCAGGACCAAGACATACCAGTCAAGGTCAGTCAGCAACCCTATTTTCATGTAATACAGGCAGAGATGGCCGGACACCTGTAAAGAAAAATATAATTGTATTACACAGCCGTGATAACGTTCTTCTTCCTGTGTTTGTCAGGGAAGCCACTCTACCAAAGTGGAGGCAGTTGTGAGAACTCTGAAGAAGATTCAAGTGACCAACCCCGGGGCCAAATGTCTCGTCTTCTCCACGGTAACAGTAAACTATCTGCACTCTGCAAGGCTTATTTTGGCCATATCGAGTTTAGATCTGACCTGTTTTGTTGCCTTTTCTGTTGTGCACAGTGGCAGAGTGTTCTGGACATCATTGCCAAGGCCTTGTTTGACAATAACATGGAGTTTTCTCAAATCAACGGAATTCACAAATTTCAGGTTTGAGTTTGACACATAATGAATTCGACAATTTTTAATACACATACCGGCTTTTTAACTTTTCTGTTGTTTTCTTTTTTGTTGAAATACCACAGACTGTATGATAGAGTTAAACCTTTGTGGTAAAACCTCCTATCTAAGACTGTATAAGTACCTGCCTTAGGTTTTCCTTGATGTATATTCTCCACCAGCAACAGCTAAAACAGCTGTTTGGCTTGCTGCTACGCCTCATTCTTCATATGAGCTTGTTTTGTTTTTTTTTAGCTGAAATCAACCCTAAACTCTCAGTATTTCTTCCTTTACCCCAGACCACCTGCTTTTTTTGTGTATCTGAGATATACTGCCAACAAACCAACAGGTTGATCAGCTGGATAACAATAAAATCCACTATCCTTATTGGATATGAATCCCTGGCTTTCATATGCAAAGACTTAATAATTAAGGTTTTTCTGTAGTAAAATACCAAATAAAGACTATAAATACATGTTTTCATTGTCTGTGATTTTGTGTATTTAAATTGGCGCATATAAAATAAATTGCGGTGTAAATTTTTAGAAATGATCCTCATTTTTTTCTTAAAATAAATCCAATACCAAAGCATCCCTTGATACAAATATGACTGTAATTTGTGAATTATTGCACTGTTCATTGTGACTTTCCAGGAGAATCTAAGTTCCTTCAAGTACGAAGAGAAGATCAACATTCTTCTTCTGCCTCTCCACACGGGCTCCAATGGGCTGAATATCATCGAAGCAACACATGTGTTGCTGGTTGAACCGATCCTCAACCCTGCTCATGAGCTCCAAGCAATAGGCAGAGTGCACCGGATTGGCCAAACCAAGTAAGGAGCAGGCAGTAAAGTGTGTCAATAAACCTCTGAGGTTTAAGCAGAACTTTGTCGGTGCTTTAGAGCTTGATGTAGATGTGTTGATGGTGAAAGCTTCTGCATTTTTAATTTTTCTCATCTTGTGAGCCATTGACTTCAAAGCTGCATTTTTTTTAGATTCATATTTAAATACGAGTGCAACCTCCAGTTATTTAATAAAACTATAAATCCACAACTATGCACCTTATAGTATGTCAGAAAATAAAACAGAGTTCAGCATGATACACTGCAATTTATTTTAGTTATTTATTATGTTGTTTTTTTTTGTTTTGATTTGTTTTTACTCACCACTGGGCCCAGGGATATGTGTGCACACCTCCATCAGTGCTGCACACACCTCATTATTCACTGCTTCTAGTTACAGATATGCATGAATATACAAATACATGTAAAATAAATCGAAGTTGTATTCAAAATATTTTTTTCATTGTAGGAGCAGTTAGAGTACGAAACAGGGATGAAAATGTTAAACCTTTTATCAAAATAATATTTACATAAAATAATCCACCCTCTACTGAACAAAACACAATAAGAAAATGCTCATTTTTGTTTCCTCTATCCACCAGGCCAACATTTGTTCACAGATTCCTCATCAAATCCACAATTGAAGAGAGAATGCAAGCAATGCTGAAGACGGCAGAAAAAAGGTGCGTATCAATTCTTAATGCTGCTATTTTTGTGTGCAAAGTTTAAGAAGTCAGGGGGATACACTGTTATTAAAGCACCAATAAAAGTCTTTTTGATTCCAGTCACACCAGCACAGCCATGAAGCACTCGGAGGCTGCGGTACTGACAGTCGCTGACTTAGCTGATCTGTTTACTGAAGACGCTGAACCTCTGGAGTGAATTGGACTCCTCATAGAAGGATACCAAGTAGAGAAAACAGGCGAAGGGAGTTCACAATTGACACAGTAGTGACAAATTTTGCACATTCCACTTTTTTTATATAAGTATCCTGATGTTAGGAAATGCAGTTCCAAAAACTATTGTAACAAATCTCTGATGAATGATGACTACAAATTTCTTACTTTTTAACTCAGTTTAGAGAAGATGCATTTGCATCACTTGTCATAGTTGTATCCTACTGGTCCAATAACTTGTTCAGCTGTGTTTGTTTATCACATTCAGTCAGGTGTGTTCATTTATGTGCAACTTCACTGTATCTCCAGATGAATTGAACCACTTTGAAGCATTCTCACAACATTCAGGTAATAAAAGTCTGTGAGTGACGGGTCGTCCGCCTGTTATTACCAGCATTTTGTCTAGTGATTTTACTGTGTAGTAAAAAAAAACAAAGCCATTGATTTGTGCTCACTTCTGACATAAACTCACTTTTACTCTTTTATGACTGAAGTGATAGGCTGTCGCAGGATTTCCTCGGCCTGGCAATCGTCCTTAAGTTATTTCACTGTTGAAACAAAGTCACACAGTTTGGTCTAACAATGGCACCCATCTTATTTGCAAGACAAAAAGAAGCACAATGTGCAGAGTTTTGGAAACTAATCTTGTAAATCAAACTTGTAAAAATTGTGAAGATGTTCTCTGCTTTACAGCAACTGTCTCATTCTTTTCTATTTCTAAAAATTGTCTGGTCGAGCTTAAGAATCATGTGGCTTAATTAAAGGTTACTTGTCTTAAACTGATTCAAATAATCATTCCTCTCTTGCATTTTATGGTCTCTTCTGCCACACACATGCACTCACTGGTACTTGGCATTGTTAGCGAATTGTCCTTGACTTGTAATGAGTTTCTTTTCACCTGACTGACTGCGATTCCCGCACTAGTAAAGATTTTAAAATCTCCAGACAAAAGGTGGAGACAACAAAGAGGGATGGCCTCGTGCTGGTGTTCCTGTTTACATGGTTACCAGACTTCTTGTTACTCCGTGTAGTAAGAAACTGTCATAAGATGTTTACTAAGAGAACGTCGCCGCAGTAGGCAGTGACATGCGTGTTACCTTGGACTCCCCCCGGTTCCCCCTATTCATGCGTGGAATCTCATTGTTAATGGGGGCATCATTCAAGCTGGTGTTTTTAAGGCTTGAGGGAGGGCCGCAGTTCATTAGTTTTCAAGGGGCTGGAGTAAGAGAGGGGTACTACATTTTCTGGTGTCAGACTGTGGTGAATAGCTCCCAGAAGATTCACAGAGTGTCAGAGAAGGAGCCAAAAGGTACAAGCTACGAGAAAGCGGAGGGAGAGTGTTTGGAAGATGGCATCTGCCAGTTTGGTTTTTGTCTGGCTACTGCTCACCGTGAGGATGGTCACCTCTGCAGTCTATCTGGAGCCTGAGGAGGAGGGTGAGCACACGTTTCACAGCCCACGCATCTGAGGATGAACAAAAAACAAACTGATTATTGATTAGCATGTTTTCTTTTTTTTTTTACTGGCTGCAATAATTTTTAACAAGTTCTAACGCGAGACAAGAGGATTTAGTCCTTGAAGTCGAATGAAAGCTTTTGTCAGTATAACTGGGGCCTTCCTTGGCAAAAGCTGTATGGCTTGACATTAAATGCAGTTACAGGTTTGAGCCACATTCAGGTCTTAACACTCTGTGGACCAACAGTCTAGCCACCAATAACTAAATGAACCAAGCCAACAATATCCAAAGTATATTTATATATGCTCAGAAGTACTGAATCATGGTATAAAATTTAACAAGAAAGGAAAATAATTCTAAAGCTAATATTTTGGATATTGTTGGTTTGCTGATTCCGTTATTGGTAGCTAGACTGTTGTTCCACAACATGTGCTGACTGGTTAAATAGTAATATACCTGTTAATAGGTGCTGAGTGTAAAATGTGACTTATAAAATAATAATAAGCACTTCACAGTATCTGTCTATGTTTGTTTTTTTTTACTCTTAGAACTTAATGAAACTGTCATTTGTACCAACGACCATATGGAGGTTGTTATTCCGAGCGCTTTTTTCCTCAACAGAGTGCCTCCAGTTTACGTAAGTCATCACCGACCGGTCATTAGTAATGCCAAAGCACTTTGTCATTTTGAGGAACTATTACATATTTGCCTCTATTTATTTTGTTCTGTCCCTTTTTAGGCTTGGGATTTGCATTTAAATGATCCAGAGTGTCGTGGTGATTTAGTGGGAGAGGACTATGTTTTCCGCATAAAGACAAATCTGTCAGATTGTGGCACTATAATGGTATGATTTATCTTTGATTTGCTTTAAAATGCAGAAATTGCTCTTTCAGGTGATCTTTAAGTGTGAACTCAGATATTTAATTCAGGTAAATCTGATATAAAGACAGGCTGATCTTTATTACCTCCATTTATCTAAAGAAAATCCCCTTCATAATGAGTTAAAGTGTCTACAGATGCTAAGAGAATACCTTCAGATTCATGTATTTACCCTTACATAAAACATCAGCACATTCCTTCTACCGTGATGTGAATGTGGACTATGAGGCACTGTGTTCAGATGTTTTATGAAAGTTAGCTCATAGCAAGTGTAATGGATGGACAGAGAAAGGCACACACTCTGAACCCAGAGAGACTGGAATGAAGAGAAAAGAAGGGGAGGAGTGGCATTTATTCAAGAAAGAAGGGCAGAGCTGTTCTTTTTGCCTATAACAGGGCAGGGCCTCTTTAAAGCATCAATGGGACTCTGAATGGCCTTCTATTTCTTATTTATCACGTGGGAATGATGATTTTTTTTTTTCATGCTAAAGCTCACTGAATTGGAAAGCCACAAATCACTGGCCAATGAGGCTCATGGTTATTTTAATCAAGCCGCTCTACACTGAAAAGTCAGTCGCTGCTTAACACATAAGTGTCCTTTAAATCCTTGGAATGCACTAAAATTTTACTTGTAAACCGTCTAAAAGGTTAACACTGCTTTCAGCAATTCTCTCAGTACTCCATTTCTGCAATTTACAAGGTTTTTGCACAGAAGCTGAGGAAAGTAAGTATGCTCTGAAGTAAAATGGCTGTTGCTAAAGGAGAAGAATGTCACAGCTGTCAGTCATGCTTTCACCTTTTACACCCCGCCGCCAGAGACGCCATGACTGAAATGTTTACAGTTTCCTCGCTGACATTTCAGTGATGGTTCTGGATGTATAAGACTCAGAGCCTTCGTGATAAGTGCATGTAGCAGTGGGGGGGGTTGTGTAGTTTGCTGTGAGATCTGTCAGTGGTCCTCTCAGTGAGGCTGCCCCGGGGGAGGGATTCAGTGTTTACCAAGAAGTAGTAAAAGATGTTCAACTGTTAGAGGTAAAGACAGTTTGTCCTGCTTTGGAACCATAGTCACCATCCTGCATCTAAACAGGGGCCCGGACAAACTTCACACACCATCTTTTTATCTGTCCCCATTTGATTGTTTATTTTAAAAGGATGGTGACAGCCGAATAAGATTATTTATCCCGGTGACTATTCATCCTAACTTCAATTTAATCACAGTATTATTATAGACCGTTTACATTAACTAAATATATAAAGAACCTTGAGGCAACTCTTATGTGATTTGGCACTATATGAATGAAACTGAATTGAATTAAAAAATAAATGTGGTGATGCTAGCATATCCACTTTGCCAGTATTCATATGTACAACCACAGTGCTTTGGAGTTTAGGTATTGTTAAATATTAAGTTGGATTGGTACTTATATAGCACCTTTCTACTCAGTTGAGCACTCAAAGCATTTTCTACTATAAGTCTCTTTCACTCAATTAAACAAACATTCATAAAATGCCTTTTTATGCCTTTCAAACATTCACACACATTAAGACCCCAATAAATATGTTGGTGGCAACTGAGGGTTCAGTATCTTTTCCAAGGATACTTTGACATACAGACTAGAAGCCGCCCAACCTGTATTACGGTAGACTGGTGTGTGTTTGTGGTTTATGATGTCGTGATCCAGATACTCGTTAGACAAAGGCATGAAAACACAGACCAGATTCAGGTTATTGCCCGACTATTTGTCCTAGACTTTAGCGAAAGACGTCCTCTTAAGATCTCCGCTATTTAATCACCCCGTCAATTAATTTCTATTCCAGGTTTCTGCAGCTGTTCTTACCTGAAACAGCATTAGTAGAAAACAGCATTTGTATGCAAATCTAAAAAGTAACAGTAAAGTAATCAAAAATCACATTTTCCCTCACTGAGCATTACACATGTTATGGTCTCTCCATAGGCCTCAGATGACACACACATCGTGTTCATAAACACCATACACAACAACTACTCAGATATTATCACAAGAAACTACATCAACATAACATTTGGGTGCCGCTACCCCATCAACTACATGGTCCAACAGCCCAACGGAGAAAACATGATCAGAGTGGATATCAGGTAACTGTTTTCTTTTTTTTCCCCTGACTTTTCTCCAACTTGTTCTCAACATATGGCCTTATTTAAAACCCATTGCCCCCTGCAGACCTATCACTCTGAACACGGAGGATGGGAATTTCTCAGTGTCGATGTTGCTGTACAAAGACAAAGCCTTTGAGGACAGGTGGACCACTGTGCCATCGCTGACCCTGGAAGATAACATCTTTGTAAAGGTTTTCATGGTAAATCGCAGTGAAATGTCAGTTTATTATATTTCTCACCTCCAAATAGTAAAGATGTAGTTCTCACCTGAATAATCTCTGTTATATATTTGCAAATTGTCACAATGCACAAAACAGTATGTGATGTTTGTATTTGATTGGCAGGATAAGTATATCTGTTAATATCTAACAGGGATTATATTATACTTGGCTCTGACTGTTAAGCATTCAAAGTGTTGTTACTATTCACAGCTATTTTTGAGTTAGTTTGCATGTGCTGTTACACAACATTAAGCAATATGTTTTGTGGGTAGTTTTCCAAGCAGTGCTGGAAATCTAACACTCCACCCATGACTAGACAGTCATTTGAGTCCTCTTTCGTGCTGTTATAATCTGTTGGTACACCTGTTGTTTACTTACGTTGAGTCATCATTTTGTTGTGCGTTATGGAAAACTGTTTGTCCTGTTTAAGGAATTAATTGACTGTTGCCGAACTCTGTCTGTGTCACAGATACCTTCTCATCTGCAGCTGCGTATGGAGAGATGTTGGGCTACACCGACCAGTGATCCATACAACAATATTCAGTACACCTTCATCGCAGACAGGTCTGCCTCTGGACTGTTGAATGCAGATGAAAATGCATGATTGCCATGTTTACTTGACATACTTTAAAGGTGTCAAAGCTTGTTTATGGCTGTGTTGTGTCACCACATTAGCAAACAGTTCCACCTCCTCCTACGGGTGCACTGTTGAAATCTGAAATAAGAGAGTTTGTTGCATAGAGAGCTGTCCAGACAACAAATCTCACAGCCTAGTCATGTGACTCCTGGCTGAGAGGCCACATGCATTTCACTTCAACAGCTGTGCATGCCCTTGACAACCAGGCAATATTTGGTGCTGTTGGCAGCAGCAGAGCTATGAAATGTACGGAGATTTCCCAGTGCTAAAAAGAGATGAAAGCACTTAAATACTTCTGTGTTGTATTACCTCCAGTTATGTTTACATTTTTTTATTAGCAGTCACTGCTTTTTTATATATATATAAAGTAGAGCATTGTGTTTCATTGCTATCAGCAGGCCTCCCAGACTTTTTTGTCCCCTTTCTTCTAGCTGCCCAGTGTTGACCAACGACCAGACTCTGAGCATTCTGATGAACGGTCAGGGCCCAGAGGCCATGTTCAGGATACAAATGTTTAAGTTTGTCGGCAGCTCTTACACCAACGTCTTCCTTCACTGCAACGTCCAGATCTGCCACAGTGGTCCCGGTCTGTGCCAGCCTGTGAGTGACCTCATGCTGCACCCATTCCTCAAACTGATAGTCAGAGGCCAGTTCAGACAAGTAGCCTGCTATATGTCCCCAATATAGACCCATCAGCCTAGGAGTGGTTTTCAGCCATATGAGCTGTCCTCATTTTAAATATACAGTTCTTATGACTGAGGTTTATAGCAATGTTGGTTTTAAATTTCACGTTTCACTCGTGTATTTTGCCAAACAGAACTGTTCCAGTGAAGATGGATTGCTGAGAACACGGAGAGAAATCCCACTGTCCCATACAGTGTCTTACGGACCCATAAGACGACTATTAAACCACAGTGAAAATCCCAATCTAGGTATGTTTTTAATTCAGTCTTTGCAGTTAATATAGTTGAACTTTATAGCTTAAAGATTGCAGAAACTGAAAGCAATTCATAAGCATGCAGTCCCACCTGTGTGTAGATACAGGAGGAGTCCCAGCTGTGGAGACCTTTGTCCTCGGAGGACTGCTGCTTGTCTTACTGCTGGTAACAGGAGTGTTTGGGAGGTTGTGGCTTCGCTCCAGACATTTCTACCCGGCACGGGAAGCACAACTTACCCTGTCCAACATTCATCACATCTCAGAAGTGGCCTCATGAATTGTATGGACTTTATAGAATTAGTAAATGGACATAGAAAAACATGCACACATGTGTTTTATAATAATGTTATATGTTTTGCGTATTATGCTCGTTAGAAAAAATGTGTTTGATTTGTAAAAAGACAGCATAATAAACATTTCTCTTGAATGCATTCCTGATTTTGAGATATTGTACTTTAGGTCATTATGTTTATTTTGTGCTACTTAATTCAACTGCTGTGTACCACTTGTATGTTTGCTGAAGTAAATTTTTTATTGCATGTGTGGCTTTTACTCAAACAGGAACTATAGTGCCTGCTCCAACTGTATATGATCCAGAGAAACAAAGCTAAAAAAAAAAATGCCTGAGCGTTTAAAGTTTTACCTTTTAATGTCATATGACACCCAAATATGCTGTTGAAATTTGGGTCACATGGTTTTAGTTACATGTAAACCAAATGATAGCCATAAATAAACAAATGTGTTTTAAATGCCTCACAACCAGTACATTATCTATGTTATTGAAGTAATCATGTTTAATGAAAATGGATGTGAATTTGCTGTCTGGATATGACAGGAAGAGTAATCAGACTTATTTACGATAGATTAAGTTATCATTTTATCCCAGTCTTTCTAGTTTTATATATAAATGTAGTTTTGTAAGCATCTTCTGATTTTTACTTGTGTACCTACATACAGTACCATGCAAAAATCTAGAGCAACTCATTTCTAATGTTTTTGCTATGAAAATGGGGGGAAAAAAATTAAACAAAATTTGAAGCATGTGCAAACATACATAGAAGTACAGCATATAATTATTCTGTATATAGTGTAGCTCCTCCGCACTCTTCCCACACATACTGATTTTGATTTATCACATTATCAGACTTGCTGCCACTGATTTTCAGTCCAGTTCTTGTGTAATTTGGCATAGCTCAGCCTTTTATCCGTGTTTACCTTCATGAGAATGGCTTCTTCACAGCCACCCTTCCACTAATACCACGTCTGATGATGCTTTGTTGAATAGTAGAGCGAGATGCTTCTCTCGGGTCGTGTGTCAGGTCTTAAATAAGATTTTTTCCTCTTTCTTAAGGCCATAACTTTCCAATTCTGTGCCTCAGCTGCAGACAGATTTTATACGTGACCCTTCTTCTGTTGTCCTCCATTTGTCCAGTTTCCTTAAGGTTTTTTTTAAGGACACACTGCTAAGATATGAGCAAAGTTTTCAGTTAATGGCTCTTTGGGAATCACCCTGTTTGCAGTATTTTATGCATATCATATCATGTTGTCTTTGACTTTCTGTAGATTTAGAAAAGGAAATTGGAACAAATTATGTGTATTTGCCACAGGCTTCTAGTAACGAAGTGTCAGAACAATGGCTCACCCCTTGAATTAGGTGCCTTGTCATGCTGGAATGATTTATAGTCCAATGTTAAGCAGCTTAACAAAAAATATCCTTCCTCTAAAAAAAAGGGTGAAAAAACCTTCAGAAAACCAGAAGAACTAACCACTAAAAAATGACAAGAAACTGGCTCCTTGGAAGGAAAATATTAATTAGGGGTAGCTAATTAATATTATGTCAGGAGTCTATTCCCATTAAAATTCACAGACTGCATTACAGGCATCCTAATATTTATTATAGATGTAAAACTGCCCACGGGGTTTTTCCCAGTCTGTTTATTTCAGTGCTCTCATGTCTGCCTCCATAAACCTAAATATGACCGAGACACCGGCCGGTTTGCGTGATGACGTAGTGCTGCGCCGCAGTATCAGGATCAACATAACTCCGACTGACCCCGAGCAGCGAGGAAGCAGCTGCAGCCTGTTCAATTCACAAGAAGATTTAAACACATTTAATACCGCGGGGTGTTTGTGTAGTCACAGTTTTAGTATTGCAGGCATCGACGGAGCTGATAAAAGTTAGACAATATAAATAAAGCACACTCGGAGAGCTCAGCGATTTGGGTAAGTTGTTTGTAGAATCTGTAAGCTAGCTAACTAAGTAGGCTAAGTGTAGCCGCTAATGCTACCCGGCTAGTCATGTTGTTGTTGATGATGTTCTTTTGTTTATCTATTAAACTTTTTTTTAAAGTTTTGTTACTTAGCGGGTCATTCATTAACTTTATACCTTGTCACGTAAATCCATAATTGCCAAGCTGCTATTGGATGTTATTAGCGTGCAATCTGTAGCTGGTTAGATGTGTTAGAAGTTGTTGCTGTGTTTGTGTTTTTAGCCAGTTGTGCTTGCGTAATTTAGACAGCGGTCGCCGGCCAAGGCATTAATGACTTGAATAATAGCTTTTCTTTGTTGCGTTGCATTGCATTGCTAGGGCTTGCGGCATTGTTGTTGGTCTTTAAGATGTTTGTTGTCCTCTTAGCTTGCGTTCATTATCCCATAAATCCCCCACACAAGTAGCATGACCACATAAGCCCGGCGTCATGATTCAGAAGTATTTCTATGACTGTGTTGCACCCGGTTGGCAGGTTGAATTGTTGGCCTTTCTTGTTTTACTTGTTACTAAAATTCCTTGGAAAAACTAAAGGCAGGTCAGGGCCTAAAGGTCAGGGTTCGTTTTTGCCTTGAAAGCTCTGGAAGAACTGGTGTGACCATGAAACCTAAGATAGGTGTTGTGAAATGTTACTGAACAGCGTAAAGGTTTACAGTTCATGTGGAGGGAATCAGTGACAGGGCTTTTTGAAGGCACATGTGTGCTATTAAATGGTTGCATAGATGGTATAATGTAACACCAACATGTTTTGTTCCAGCTAAACCTAAAAACAGGGGTGTTACCGTTACGTGGGAGATTTCTTAACTAAACAAATTTTGTTTATCATTTGGTTTCAGGGTTGGACATCTTCCCCAGCTACTATTAGGGGAAAACATGGAGAATCTACACCCCCACTGCCTTAAATGCATCAATAGAAGATGCATGGTGAGACCAGAGACGGGTGTTTCCTGTGACCTCATTGGCTGTCCTCTTGTCTGTGGGGCAGTTTTTCACTCATGCAAACTAGAGGAACATCGTCTGCTGTGTCCCTATGAACGCCTCCCTTGCCTCAACAGTGGGTTTGGCTGCCCCTTCACTATTGCAAGGGTCAGGATGGCACAACACCTCGAGACGTGTCCCGCAAGTATAGTATGTTGTACTATGGAGTGGAACCGCTGGCCCGTCAGCTATGCTGATCGCAAGTCATATGAAAACTTGAGCAAAGACTTTGATGAGGTGGAGCAGTTAGACATGGCTTTGGCTCTGCAGGATCAAAGGATGCTGCTAGAGTCCCTTAAGGTCACGACCACCGTGTCAAAGAATGGAGATAAAGAATTAGACGAAAGTGAGAAAATGGCCACAGCATCAAGTTTACCAGAGACAGTGTTGGCTAACGGAACAGTGGAAATGGAAGAAGAGCCCTTCAATGAGCTGTACAGGGCTTCAGTGGAAACGAGGAGAAATTTAGCTGCTGCCTTGGACATCCTCACTAATTCCAAGGACATTAATGTAATTGTTGGAAATTATAATGGTAAACAGACTGATAAGAATGGAGCACTCCATAATGGTGAAAATGGTGATAGCCATGGTATTTATGTCGCTGAAGGCGGGAAGAATGTAGATATGCAAGAAAGTGACTCTGATTCAGAGTGCGAGCTGGGAGCGGTTGGCGGAGTGGAGAGCGCTGCCATAGCAGATGGAGAAGAAGATGGCATCAACTGGGTTGAAGAAAATGATTTTGTTGAGTTGCTTTTTGATGAGAAGGAAGATGACATTGATGAACCGATAAATGATTCCAACCTTGTCTGGCCAGAGATGCCTCAGAATTACATGCCTGTTGTGGCACTGGAACCTCCCGTGGCTCAACAAGAACCACTTGCACCTCCAATGCCATTCCTACTGTCCGATCATGTGAGAAATAACTTCTTGCAACACTTACCCACTGAACTCAGGTACAGGTGCTTGGAGCGTAAGCTACAGAATGTAGAAGTGCTCAGAGGAATAAGTATGTTTACATTTAATGGACGTCGGGCCCTGCTGTCAGATCCTTATTTGTTTCGAGCAAAGATGGAGGACAAGGCAGTTGACACATCTGACCTGGAGGTAGCAGATGACCCCATGGGCCTCCATGGCATTGACCTCATCACTGCAGCTTTGCTTTTTTGCCTTGGCGATTCTCCAGGAGGCAGAGGAATCTCAGACAGCAGGTTTGTTGATGGCTACCACATTGATTTCGGTACGCAAACATTTTCCTTCCCTTCTGCCATTCTTGCAACCAACACCATGGTGGGTGATATTGCTTCAGCTTCAGCCTGTGATCACGCCAGTCCACAGCTTTCTAACCCCAGCCCATTTCACACTCTCAGGCTAGACCTAGTGCTCGAATGTGTGGCCCGATACCAAACCAAACAGCGCTCCATGTTCACATTTGTGTGTGGGCAGCTGTTCCGACGAGATGAATTCTCATCTCATTTCAAAAATGTTCATGGAGATATTCATGCTGGACTCAATGGCTGGATGGAGCAGCGGTGCCCCTTGGCCTACTACGGCTGCACCTACTCCCAAAGACGATTTTGCCCATCTGTTCAGGGCTTCCGAATCATCCATGACAGGCACCTGGGTTCATTCGGGGTGCAGCCTGGTTTGCCGTTGAAAACTGGGGACACGCACCTAAGAAAGAACTGCCAGTTTGGCTCTCAGTGTGACCAGTTCAGCAGTCTTCCATTTGAAGTGTTGCAGCACATAGCAAGTTTTCTGGACAGCTTTAGCTTGTGCCAGCTCTCCAGAGTGTCCCTCATCATGAGAGATGTGTGTGCCAGCCTGCTGCAGATGCGTGGCATGGTCGTTCTACTGTGGGAGAAGAAACGGCGTGCTGATGGGTCTCCTTCATGGCAGATCACAAACAAGGTTTGTCCACTTACACATTCTTTAAAGACAGCTGGCAGCAAATTTAGATGCCCGTCTTGTGCTCAGAACATGAAAATGAACAAATGTTCCTATTTTTGTTCAGGTGTGGCGATTCAGCACAGCCTTTGGTACAGTGAACGAATGGAAATTTGCAAACATCGCCAGCATGGCCGATCACCTCAAGAAATGCAAGTTCAACACAATTGCAAGACGGGAGGAGGCGATCCCTCTGCCATGCATGTGTTTCACCAGAGAGCTCACAAAGGAAGGGAGGTGTTTACGTTCAGTTCTCAAACCAGTAGCATAAACAATGAGGTCATCGTTGAGACTCTTCTGGGTCCTACAAAACTCAAATGCACATTTTTCCTCCAGTGTTTACAGCTATTAAGACTCTTCCAGCCTCAGAAAGACAACTCCTGGTTGAACTTTACCTGTGGCTCTCTGCTACACGGTGGAAACAGTCTTCAATCCCTCATAAGACAAAGCCAGTAGTGAGCTGACATATACTTCAGCTGAGACTGACCTGCTGCAGTCACAGATCAGGACTCAAAAAGCAAATTGAAGTTCTAGCGTTGTATCTTCCTCTCTTATATTAATCTTGGTGTACTGAAGTTGTATCTTTATCTACTCTGACACTGTAAATTATCGAATGTTTTTGATGTAGAATTTTTAAACAATTTTTATATCAAAAAGTCAGTACTGTGCTACATTGTAAGAGTAGAGCCTTAACTTGAGATACACTTGATCTTTTCTAGTCATGAGGTCGTTCAGAACATCTCAGTGAGATTTCTCCACTGCTTCAAGCTAGAACAGTTACTGCTGTCTAGCACGGTTTGACAGATACCTGCAGTGACCATGTGTGTGCTGCTTAGAACTTGGATTTCACACCATTAAGTCTACATTTTCACATTGACCAAACTTCTGTGCTCCACTTTACAGGATGATTGAACTGCATCACTGTTGGTGTTAAATTCTGTTCACCAGCATGAGCATGCTCACACTTTTTTTTTTTTTTGGCATGTTTTAGCAGTCACAACAGTGGTCCACCCTCAACTTTTTCACACTTCTGACTAAGAGGTGGCTTTGTTAGTCAGGGTACAGAGACATGAAGCAACACTATTTACCAGCTGAGCATCAGTACTATTTTTTTGTTGTTTTTTAAGCCATGGTTGGCTTGTGGGTTTTTTTGTTTTTTTTAACCAGCTATTTTGACAAGTAACCAGCAATTATTTAGAGGTTCTTTTCTTCAAAAATCTAAATGTAGCAAAGTCAAATAATGAATGTACCTGGTGAATCATCAGTGACTGGTTAGCAGGAAGCGTGGTTTCCTTCCCCTCAGTGTCAGACCTCTACAAATCCTGCAGGCCAGGTTCTAGGAAAACTAACGGGCACACACTTCCCTCCTTTAATAAGCACCATTAACTATGTTCATATTCATTATTTATCATGGTTTTAAAAAAAAAAATTTCCTTCTTTTTGGCACTACATGTCCGCTATTTTCACATATTGTTGGTGTCTCAGGGTTGTATCGTGAAGCTTCGTCTCACCGTAGTGTATTCGAGGAAATTGCTGAGATTGCCACGACAGCTGGTCAGCTGCTTTATTATTACGGGATCTGTGGGGAACTGTTTCAGTATTATAATGGTGTGAGTTGCAGTGCTGAAATAACATGGTTTTCATGTTAATCAGTAAGGTTTTGTTTGTTTGTTTTTTAACGTAGAAATGTTTGTGATTGGGCTTGTTGAACAAATTTTTTTGTTTTTGTTTGAATCAAGAAATTTTGATGTAACAAAACTTTTAGTTCCCTTATATAGGAAATAAATCTTCAAAACGTTTTGAATTTGGTTTTAATGACAGAAATGTCATCAATTAGTGATGAAATATCGGTATGGTGTGTTTCTTTTTCTTTTGGATTTAGGAAAGCCCAAGCTGTGTCAAAACACAACTGTCCTTTTCAGTTTGTGTGATTTTATTTTATTTTTTTTTGTACTGGTACTTATTTTTTAATAGAAATGTAAGTCTGCCCCTGTTAGGTCTGGATTGAATTACTGATTTGCACACGAAGGCATGTCCTGTAAAATTTAAATCCTAAATATGACAGGTTGTCTTTGTTTGAAGCAACAAGAGAGCTACTCCTTCCTGTTCTGCATGTAATCAGTCCAGTTACAGGCTAATTTATACACTTTGTTTCTCAGGCACCACACGTTAATTTTAGTACATTTTGTGCTTCCTTATTTTATGTAAACAAAAAAAAAACGGTAACAAAATATTAAATTGGCAAAACTTGATGAGATACACTCACTCTTTAGCGTTAAAGTTGCCTGAGTGAGGAGAATGGGGAACTGAGCATGCAAATCACTTTTATTCTGCGGATGGTCACGCATGCAAGACAAATGTGAGGTTTTCATCTCCAAATCACTTTTTGTGTTGCAGTCTTTGCACCTAGAGTGTATCAGCATTTTGAGCAGTATTTTAGATTATATTATCACTCCTGCTGATGTTTGTTTTGTTTTTTTTCACCACAGTATGCCAACTTCATTTGTTTGACTTTTGGTCCATTTTAATAAAGAGACTCTTGAGTTCTTAAATGTTTCGACTTTTAATCTTCTTTTTCAAATTCTATCAGAGGTATGTCTGCAGGTCAGGTGTGCACTAACAGATATTGTTTTCCAGAAAATCTCTTCAGACTCACTTGGTCTACATAAGATTGGATCAAAATGCATTTCAAACTGTGCTGTAAAATCTTTGTGTTTAATTCTTCCATTTTGACCAGTTGCAAAGGCAGAATAATATAAATAGGACACATTGTCTTCTTTTAGTGCCAGCAACGTCTTGAGAGATTTAATACAGTGTCTGCGAAACTGGCAAAACAATTATAAATCATTTGTGAAATAATATTATGTTTAGTTTTATATGTTCCAATCTCTTACCGCTAGATGGCACCAGATAAACACGTTCACCGTCAGGCGTGCGAAACAGTCCGCACAGGAAATATAAATAGGTACATAACATCTTCCACTGCTGTGATGAGCCAGGATGTGATTTAGTTTTAGGTCCCCGTCTGATAGGTTTTGATTCGAGATAAGAGTGAAGAGCAAATAAAATATAAACGCCACCGTCATTGCCCTTGTTTCAAATATTTGAATAAAAGATTTATTTGTGTCACTGACGAATGGCAATCAAAGCTTCTCTATGCGCATGTCACGTTGCAATCACGTTTCCTTTTGTTAATGCATTTCTAGATCTGTTAGAAAACACCAGCTGCTGCTTTTTGGGGGCTTTTGAATATTTAAATGTTAATATTTGCGTCTGAGCTGCCGTTTTGTTTGCATTTGGACCACACTGTGTAATCAAATACCTGTTACCTGTACTTCTTATAATTACCCTAAATCTCTCTTAGTTTCTTAGCTGAACCAGAGTGCATGCGTGCTAAGTAAAAAGCAGACAAAGCAATGGCAAACAATGGCTTCGCAACAGAATACTCCAAGGAAGGTGACAATTATTACTGTGGGAGCTTTAGCACAGAAAGGATGACCAATGAAAGTAAAGACGCCCCTTAAGTGCCTCAGACTGCACGCATTTCCATCCAAACATCGGCTAAAACGGTTTTTCTTTTACCAGGAGTGGGGTTCGAACCCACGAGGACTGCGTCCATTGGATCTTAAGACCAACGCCTTAACCACTCGGCCATCCTGGTGAATACGCATACATTATCATCTCATGGCACACATCACATAAAGCCTTGTGACTCCAATACGCATAGTTACCCGAGGCGTGACACCACAGTTCAAATAAACGCGCTCTTGTCGGTAAATGCCCCCAGTCGAAACCGCACAGCACTGCTGAGGAAGTGCAATCATTGCAGCTCTGAAACTCATTTCAACACAGAGCAGAGGCAGTTAAGTCTGAAACCTCCCACTGGTACACAGCAGTACCTTTGCCAGTCTGAGTCACAACACCCTCAGTTTACCAGCTGTTGACTGGGATTCCCCCAGTGAGAGATGGGTTTGCCCCGAGACGCAGGGAAATAAGGGTTTTTGAATTTTACTACCATCACAAAGGGCAGTGAGATAGGCCTCCTGTGCAAACAGAAAGTCCTCTGACCTGTTTAGTTTGCCATTCTGTTCTGTTTCTCCTGTAACATTAACAGGGCAGCTTGCCTGACTTGATGTGGTGTTTGCACAGGTAAGGAGATTTCACTGGCTTTGGTGACGTTGGTTGTGTGGCAGCGATAAACAAAATCATTGAATCTCTGAAGTGGAGCAGACAGACAGATATTTTTGCTTTTTTATGTGAAGCAACAAGTGAAGAAAAAGCCCAGCCTTGGCTTGTAGCTAGTGATGATATACATGGGGGTGGCTAACACATAGTTGCACAATCCTCACAAATCTAACTTGCCTCCCCAGCTAACCACAATTGCTGGTTGAGCTGTGATCAGTGTTTCTACACACTTGTGAAGCAATGGTTGCAATTAGAAACACATCTATAGCAAGTATCAGCTCCAAACTTAGCTGTAGATGTACATTCAGGTTGTCCAAATATAGGCACTTCAAGGCATTTATTTATAAATAAAATCATACTTTATGGGCT
Source organism: Hemichromis elongatus (assembly GCA_015108515.1). NCBI lineage: Eukaryota > Metazoa > Chordata > Actinopteri > Cichliformes > Cichlidae > Hemichromis > Hemichromis elongatus. The sequence goes on along the minus strand of VUQR01024933.1, from coordinate 4,241 downwards.
AAAATATTGCATGCAACATTCCAAACTGTACAAAGCTAAAAGATAAACAAAGCTTCAAAATAATTTAGATGTTTTTACAGCAGTCATGTATGCATAAGCTGTTCTCAGTAGCAATCAGGAAATGTAACTACCATTATCGCACTGTATATATTTGCATATGTGCATGTGGTTTGAATCACTCTGACTAGTTAGTATCAAGTCAGTAAAGAAAATGATACCAGAGTGTGATATCTGGATACATCTAGAGCAGCAAAAAGCTTTCATGTGAGCATTTAGAAATATTTGCCAAGAAAGCGAATTTGAATCAATGTTGAATCAAATGTTCTGGTAGGGGGCGGGAACTGATGGCACCTCATTTACAGCACGGGAAACAACAACAAAAGAGCTTCTTGCATGGATTGTTTTTCTTGTATTTCACAGCCTGCTTGATCTGCGCTGCAGCTTTGGCTACGTAGTCCTCTGTTGCCCCTACATTTGCTTCTATATTGTCCAGCATGCAGCCCTGCTCCTCCACCAGCATCGCCATCTGGAAGAAAAGGTCGTGAATGTCCCTGATGCGGCTCTCCAGCTCCAGCAGCTCCTTGTGCCTGTTCTCAATCTCGTTGAGAGCAGATCTGGCAGTCCTTCCTTCCAGCAGGAGATTATCTGAGAAGACGTTCCACTTGCCCGTCTCAATCATCTCATCTATCTGCTCCCTGGTCACCTCCTTGCCCATTATCTCTGCTTGCCTCTGGATGCGGGTTTTGCAATTTTCCCTTTGCGCCATTTCGGCTTCATTGTATTCAGACATGGCACTGTGGAAGGCGCTGGTCAAAGACACATACTGCGAGCGCACCATGCGAGCCAAAGCTGATGTAACCCCGTGTTCTTCCTCCAGCTCCTTGCTCAGCTTCCCCATTTTTTCCAGCTTTTTATAAATGGATTCCCCTCTAGCCTTTATGTCTCGTCCCAGTGCGTTGGAGTCCCGCTTGATGCTGCTGATTCTCCTGACTGATGTGAGGAACCTTGTGTTCTGCTTCCCCAGACGTTTCACATCCATTCTGAGCAACTGGATCTCCTTCCTCATCACTTGGGCCTCCTTGTAGATGCCATCCATCATGTCCTCACCCTCAAACACAATGGCATGTTGCTCCAGAGGCTCCTCATCCTCACTGGTGAGTCGCTCGTTCTCCGCGGGCTTGTACTCCTGCTCTGCAGGAGTGAAGGTCTGCAGCTCAGTCAGTCGGTCCCTCATCTTACCTGCAAAAGTCACAGACATTTAAATGGTAAATGGACTGGTTCTTATATAGCACTTTTCTACTCTTTCTGAGCACTCAAAGCGCTTTATACAACTAATGCATTCACCCAATCACACCCATTCACACAAGCACATTTTTCTAAGTGCTACTGAGTAGCTAACATTCACACACATTCAAACTCCGATGGATGCATCGGAGAGCAACATGGGGTTAGTATCTTGCCCAAGGATATTTGGCATTCTTCTTTTTTCTTCTCTCTTCTTTTTGAACATTTAGTCACATCTCTAATGGAATTGTGGGAAATGCACTCTTTATTTTGGCAAATAACTACATGAAAAAACTGATATAAAAATTCTCATAGCACAACTTTATTTTTCTGGCTTTACTTTTCCTCTTACTTTTTGTCACATGTATACTGTTCATATTAAACATAGCAAAAGTTTTAAATAATGAGGTCAGTACATGCAAGAAAACAACCAGGCTTTTCTACTCTCAGCTCTATGTGACGTCACTTTGTGCATAAACCCTTAACACGGTCATCTCAGGCACACAGCTCTCTGGCCTTAAGCACAGAAGCCCCACCCATCTGTATTCAAGCCCTCTGTTTTCAGCTAATCAGAAGAAAATTAAGGTAAAGGTCGGTGGCCATAAAGAGAGAGGACTTAAAGTGACTTATTTGACACTTTAACTTAAATGTTTGAGACGATTCTGAAATGTGAATCATGCAAAGCTACACGAGTAAAGTCCCAGATTCTTAAAAAATGTATGGAAAAACAGATGAACCTCGTGTTTTTCAGTCACTTAGTGACTGAAACTGGATATTGAATATCAAATAAGCTGGGTCACATAAATTTGACCAGCAGGAGTAATAATCTAATGTTTTTTTGTACTTTCCTTTAAATATAGCATTGAATCCTTCAGTTAAAAGAGAGAGGGAGGGGCTGTTATGACACTGAGTTCTTCTTTTGATATGTTATTATTAATTTTAAGGCACCAACAACAGTTATTGATATACTATCCAAGGTGGCTGTAGGTCAATGAAAAGTCATCAAAAGCAAACTGAGTTACTTCCTCAGCTGTGTCAAGCTCATCATCATCACATAGAAGTTATTTAAAAAGTTCCTGTCCTTCATCCGCGGTTATTTCCTGCTTGAGGTGTACTGTGATGCAGATGATTTTTAAAATCTTCAATAAAATGGAAAAAAAAAACCACATCAGAGAAACGCAAAGCATCCTCTCCCGTGATAAGGTGAGATCGGGAGGAAACAGAAAAGCTCGAAAGCAATCTTCTGATACAGAAAGCGACCTGTATGATACAATACACCAATCTATCGATTACTGAGCCTATGTCTATATAGAGAGTATAACAGAAGATGCACACAGCCTACCTTTTTGTGTTCTCCACCGATATTAGAGAATTAACGTCCCAAGAGCAGAAGGGGCGAGTACGGAAAGACTCATTTCCTCTTTTTGTCTCGGTTATAAATGCAAATTTCAACATGTACCAGAGTCAACTTAGTATTTTAAGGAGGTCTTGCATCACGTACTATACATTACAACTGACACGCTGACATTACACTGCCCATATAGCCTGCAGCGGGTATTAATGCGGAAGATAACGCCTTTCCCCCTTCACACATTTCACTGCTTCTCGGGTTTGATTCCAGGAAGGAGGTGTAGGTCAGTCACAGTCATTATATATGGTGTGTTTTTATGTCAAAGCGTGCGCATTTGGCATGTGCGCAATGAGAGTTTTGTGTTCTAAAAACGTATTGGATTTATGAGTTGACCACGAATCTCAGTCCTTTTCATTTTAGTTTAAATTCTTCGCTGTGAAGACAGAAAACAAGAAAAAAGAAGAAGAAGAAGAAGAAAGAAACTCAGCTTATTATACTAATATAAAAACGCGAAGCTTCAACATAAAACACGTTTAGTGTTCAGGAACAAGTGTTTGATAGGTGAAAGGTGCAACCCCGATATTTTTAAAATGTGGTTTTAATGATTAAAAATAGAATGCTAAAAATGTACGTCCAGTATTAAAGGTTACGTTGTGAGTGTTGTAACTTGTAAAGCAATTCTCTTTGGTAGTTGAGCAAGGTAGAGCCTTCATAATTGCCTTATAAGTAGGGAAAGAAGAAGTGCTGTGGCCATTTGCTCAATTTAGTCTGCTTTAACAGTCCTATGTTGAAAAAGTACATTAGAAAATCTACCGGAGTATTTAAAAAGTTGAAGTACTTGCAGTGCAATATCTCAGAATGTAAAATTAAGTTGAAATGAAGAAAGGATAGTTACACAATTTTTTTTTGTTTTTTTTATTATTTCAAGACAGACTTTTACACTTTCCTTTGACTAGTATCATACAGCTACAGGAGCCAAGGCTCTATCAACATTTGAACATAAATCATTAATGGTTACAGGAGTCTTAGTCATAGTGGTCTGTTAATGGCTAAACCTTTATGCTTCTATCATTAAAGGCCGCATTACACCTTCACATAAAATCACATAAAGTCTAAATATACTGAAAATAACTATCAAACTTACCTAAGTTAAGGATTCAGTTCTATGAGTCTTTTTACTAGCAATTGCCCTTTGCTTTTACAGATAAATGACTTAAATAAATATTTTACTATACATATATTTTTAAGCTTGCCTTGGAACGGTTTGCAGCCGAGTGTGAAGCGGCGGGAATGAGAATCAGCACCTCAAAATCTGAGGCCATGGTCCTCAGCCGGAAAAGGGTGGAGTGCCTACTCCGGGTCAGGGACGAGTCCTTGCCCCAAGTGGAGGAGTTAAAGTATCTCGGGGTCCTGTTCACGAGTGATGGGAGAGGGGAGCGAGAGGTCGACAGACGGATTGGTGCAGCGGCTGCAGTGAAGAGGACGCTGTACCGGTCCGTTGTGGTGAAGAGAGAGCTGAGTGTAAAAGCGAGGCTCTCGATTTACCGGTCGATCTACGCCCCTACCCTCACCTATGGTCATGAGCTGTGGGTAGTGACCAAAGAAC